>JBCJKH010049907.1:8107-18336 GCA_039877255.1 Loriculus beryllinus | reverse complement strand
CAATAGGAAAGCTGGAAAGCTTTCATTAAAAAAAGTATCACATATTCTGATAAGATTAATCATGCATTATCCATGTACACATACATTCCAGTGGGGCTTAATACTTCCATATCATAATACAAGTATAAAAGACCAGGTCCTAACCAACAGAACAGCACTCCAGCAGTGACTTATATAGTTTGGTTATATTTTGGTTAATTTAGGGAGCAGGTGCATTAAGCATAAATGTGAAGTATTTACTACTTACAGCTAATTGTGCTTCCTCGCATGAAACATATCGGTAAAAATTTCTCATCCTTTACTTTGTTCCTCATGATTGCCTTGATCCCATAAAATAACTCTTGTAACCAGATTCATAATGAAGATCTTTTATAAAAGGATCCACCCCACAATGTAGATGTAAGGACACTCATTCATGCATAGAAGACTAAAACTCAGGTCTCTGATTTAATAAATCCAAATCTGTTTAGAAAGAACCAGATTCACACTAAAGAAGCAAAGCTAAAACTAACTGAATATTCAATATGTTGCTTAATTTGAAAGACTGTGAAGGATTTAATGATTAAATTAACATACCCCTCTTGTTCCATCAACCCAGTTAGTACCGTGTTTACACTGAGGTTCAGACACTAAACCAACCATTAACCTTTTGGTCAAACAGTAAACAAGCAAATTGACTACACCTATGAGTATTCATTGTTTCCAATTCTAGTGATGAGATTAATTGGTCTTAATGGCAGTCATTATAATTGTGAACATCTATGGCATGCCAATTTTGGGTACCGGCCTTTTATGCCCTCACTTTTTTGTGTTTGTTGTTTTGTTTTTGTTTTGGTTTTGGTTTTTTTCTTTTTTTTTTTTTTTTTCTGGATATGTTTGATACAAATTCTATCTAATCATCTTAGAGCAAGGACACTGACATAATATTGTCAAACAGCCAAAAGTAAAACCTCTTCCACCTCTTAAAAACATCTGTTTGAACTAAGCTGTTTGAACTAAGAACTCAAGATTTTTATTTTGTTGAAGATATCAAATAAATGTTACATGCAAATAGATATTTTCAGTTATCTTTGGATAACAAGATAGGCCAACAAGATGGGTAATTGCCTGTAAACTGTTCTTTTGTCAAGTATTTAAAATATAAACATTCAAGTAGCATGAATGTATTTTCAGAGCTGTGGATTTCTGAGAATTTTAATTGCAGTTTACAGTTATGCAGCAACATATATAATATTGGTATATCTGTATTACAGTAAAAGACTTAATGAGATGTCTCTGTGACAGAAGCTATAGAACTTTTACATAAATGTAATTATTCATCTAATTACATGTGTGAAACTCAAGCTACAGGTGGGTATCAGGGCTTCTCTTCTGTTTGCATCCGGTACACTTGAGTCATTAATCCCTTGATGATTCAGGGATTGCTATCAGTCTGCTGTTTACTAGATTGACCATCTAGTGACATAGCAGACTGGCATGGGAAAACAGCCCAATATTATTACAATATCAAAATATACACTTTCCCAACTGACTATTCAAATAATGAAAACAAGGAACAATACAGTGAAAGAAAGATAGGTTGGAAATACAGCAAGCAATTAAATTAAATTAAAGAAAACAAGAGATGGCAGTTGAGTTAATCTTCTGCATTACTATAGCTCAATGTCCAGTCATATGGAATGACAGAACATGACTTTCAGAAAAGACAGTAAATGGTACTAATTCAGTCTTGAAGGAATAAAGAAAACACACTCCTTTCCCTAAAGCCAACTCTTTCTCAAACATACATCAGAAAAGGAAAAGTTTCCAAAAGAAAAGTGTCTAAAATATAGCATTCCATTAGCAGTTTGAGGGTAATATATCACTCAAGTTTTAAGTCATTAAAAAAGGCGCAAGACAGTGAAAAGACCTAGCTCCTAAGGCTGGTTCCTATAAAATTGTCTGTAGTAGGACTAAGCATTTTATTCAACTGAGAATCAGGGCACTGACAAGTCTGAAGCTACATACAGTCTTGATTGTTGCTTTCGTATCTTAGAACTGCATCCAAATGACTAACAAAAAGCTATTTTTTTACTTCCAGAACAGTAAGTTACTACCCTTTAAATTTAAACCTCATGAACTATTTAGAACTAGACAAACAAAACTTAAATAAGCCAGTGTTTGGGAAGAAGGGGGAAAAAAGTTCGATGCTGTGGCACCCTGAAAAAATATTTGTTCTGTAAAGTACCTTAAGAATCTGTTGATTAACTTTTGGAATTATTTGGCTAGAAGGACAAAAAAAAAAATTCACCCTATGATTCTTTTTTGTCAAGTTCAGCATGATTTCTGGAGGACTGAAAAAAGTCTTTGTTTTAAAAATGTCTGTGTTGAAATAAATGGAAGACCAGTCATGCTTCTGCAAAGTTGGAAAAAGTTCAATTTTGAAGTAAAGTTACTGTCATGTAAGCAAGTCTATGAGGAACCACTGTATGATCATTAAGGACTGAATGAAGGTCCAACTGATGATTAATGAAAGTTTGTAGCACTGTTGATATGAAATGTAAAAAAGTGCCAAGATTAAGAAATGCTTTTTAATTTCAGAAATAAACTGCAGCTTATAGAGCCAGATGTTCATCTGTCAAAGACTTTCTAATTAATCTGTTGACTTGGCAGAATAATGAAATTCAATGAAAGGTAAAAGGAGACTTCCAAACATACATATTGTGAAATGTTAGTCTATGATACAAGGAATGTGTTGTTTGTGATGCAAGTAATAAACATAACACTGATAGACAGTGTTGCTGTCCTGATTTCATGAAGGACTAGTCTCAAAACTTGCTGATTTTAATATAGATGTCAGGGACTTACAGTCATTACTCACAAATGTGATGCAAATAACCAATACAAAAAGTGACCTTGTGATTACAACCCCCTTTTTCCTGAGCATGCCGTAGAATTAACATAAATACAAATTAAATTCACCTGGCCTGCACATAATAGCTAACATATGGGTCTTTCTACCACGCAGGCTGTGATAAGTTGGTATAACTGATGAGACCAAGCCATGATCAGGGCAGTCAGCAAGGAGCAGAGGTAGATGAGTTTGAATGCACCACTGAAAAGATGCAGTCCTAGATTCAGTACACTATGCAGTGAGACCTCCCCCAAAGGACTCATTTTAGTGGCCTAGAAGGTATCATAAGGTGGACACCAAGAGCTGCCACAGGATTTCTTTTCATGGAAATGCTAAAGCAAACCTCTAGGGCACTGTCTCCTTCAAGATTCAATGTATGTGATTATCCAAGTGTTTTCCCTGGTATCCTGCATGATTCTTCTCTCTCCTTTCACAGCTACTCTAATAAAACTGAACTGAATACATTTTGTATCTGACCAATTACTTCTTTGTGTAACAGTCAAAATGAATAATGGGCCATTATCTCTGAGATGTTTACACAGTTTACCTCTCTTAAATGTTGCCAGTATCTTACTATTTCATAAACAGTTATTTTCTCCATCTTCTTTTTTTTTAAAAAAAATGCTATATAGAAAATTATTATACAAGTCTGCTGTCCAAACAGGGGAAGGAAGCTTGTTCTTACATCTTTATGATAAATGTTAATAAATGAACCTGGTACTACAACTTGATGCTCAACAGACTATATATGCAGTAGTATTGCATAGTTGGTTACACAAAAAACCATGTTAGGACAGAAGAGAACACATGACATATGGAGCCAAAATTTACTGTTAGTCCAATTAATGCTTTAATGGACTGATAGTCTAAGTATCAGCAAGTCTCACTAAGAATACTAGTAACTCCTTTAATTAAAGAAATCTTCCTAATATCTATCCCTTTTCTCTGCCCTTTCAGTGACTCTGTGCCCTGAGATCAGGGCCTCATTCTTTCCCAAACAGAAGTGGAAAAACATTTATTGTGAGTCATCAGTATCCTGAGGTCATTCTTGGAAAGATGTTAATGATAAAACTCCCCTCTCTCAGTCCTGAATCATCTTTGAGTTATTTGATGTTTTCTTATCAGAGCCTGTTATTGATTTCCAGCCCTTCCCAGCCCCAGTCAACACAGAGGGCCAATGTGTTACACAGCAACTGCCTATGGTTGTCAGATCTTTAGTATACATGATAGTCACATAGTCACTTGACTAGTAGGCAACTGTCAGAGTGCAAACAAGCTAAAACCAGCTCAGGTCGAGACACCTCAGTAGAGTCCTAAGACAATCTTGCTGTCATATCAACACAAAGATTGTGGTCATTTCTCAGTAATAAAGCAAAAGTCATACTTACTGGACTACCAGTTGATATCAGTATTGCCAGATTTACACTACAGAAACTTGGAGGCACTGGAAACAGGAAGGAAAGAGTTGCTCTTGCAGCTAATTCTCATTTAACATCTCTCCCTAATCCTTAGTACTTGATGTAACTACAGTAGTTAAAATGAAAAGCACATACAGGTATGCAATATTCAAACTGGCAAAAGACTCTAATTATATTTTCTGTACAGCATGAAGGGAAATCGGAATGAAACTCTGGCTGGAGATAAAGTTTAAAACACAAGTCAAATTACTCCCACTTTGGAGCAAAATTAGGGACCCATGGGTCTTATTAAGAAAAGTACTTTCAGAATCTGAAAGTTTTCCTGAATATCTGCCACTCTAGTTACTCATAGTTAGATATTAAATCCAAATGCAAATGTACCTTAAAAGAGCTGTTCCTTAAAATTAGAATAAAAATTCAAAGTACTGTCATGGTAGGCCTGAGTCAGTTATGTTATTTCATCCTTTTTAAGGGTGATATTAAGACAGTGCAATTCCTGAAATGCCTTTAAAAAAAACCTCATCAATACAAAGTGAGAGGATAAAAATGAAGCAGCTCAACTCAAACTACAGGTGATCTTTTCTGAGAGTTCACTCCTTATTACCTATTTTCTGCCTCTGAAAATCTATCAAGGTAGACACCAAAATCTGTCAGAAAAGGCTATTTGTATTGTGCAACTTAAATATAATTACTGTCAAGGTATCCATGCAGATTAGTCATAGAACCGTTCACCTCAGTTTTCATCTTATTTTTTGTGAGTTAATGTTTTGCTCAGTTATATTTTGGGCAACAACTTTCTTCTATATCTCAAACATCTGGTCTCCTAGTTCTACTGTATTTATCACATAAGACATTTACTTTCCGCTCTTCCGCAATGTATCTGTAAGCCAAAGAATTTCTTGCTCAGTAATTTTACAGAACTTTTATCTCAGAGTGCTTGACAAATATCAGGGAACTGCATCATCCCTTATTTCATTTAAAAAAAAAAAAATAAATTCCAAACCATAAAGAGACAATATGTTGTGTTTTACCACAAAAATTTAAGACAGAACTGGAAATTGTTAAAACTGTAAGGGCACAGTCTTGGCCCTGCCTTGGGACCCTCATGATCCTCTGACTTTGGACCCAGGAACTCCATTCAAGCTCAGCCAAAAAGCCTCTCCCAGCTCTATTCTTGGACATCCTCTTTTTGACTGGGCTCCTAGAGGGACACTGCGCCTAGTTCTTCACTTGCTGCATTAGGGGCTGTCAGGTGACTCTGATCAAAGTCCTCAACTCTGACTCCCATGTTCAGCCTCTGCAGGACTGCACATCTTTGATGAGTGCATGGCCTGAGTGGGGTCACCTCAGCTCCCAGTTGTCCCTTCCTTGCTCCTGATACTCCAAGACAGAAACAATTCAGATATCCCAATTAAACTGCTCTAATTACTATTACTGCACTACTTTCCTATGATAAATTATCTTATTTAAACCACACTACGAATTTTCTTTGTGGATTTGAGCATACTTCTCTTATCCTATTTGTAACATTCATATTCAAATATTCTCCAGCTGCAAATAGGGAAACCTTTATTCCATCTTTTGTACTGAAGAACTTTAAGATGTTATGATAAAATTAAACATACACCTCCATCATTGTTAATCCATAAAGATGTAACTGACAGAAATTCTTTAAAACCAAGGACAAAATCTCTGAAATTATCTGTGACTAATAAGAGGTAGGACAGTTCACATTTAGCCTTATTAGATAAATCAAAAGGGTAGAAGGAGAATAGACAAGCAGTATCAGCACTCACACAAAATGTCGCATTTCGAAATAAATTATTTTGACACTTTGCAGGATTTTAGACTTTAATTCCAAGTTTGATGGCTCATAATAAAAAAAAAAACCTCCAAAGCTGGAAGTTGAGAATTCATGATCTGCCTGTGTTTCTATGACTGGGTGAGATTCAGTAATCCAAAATGTGTTTTGTTCGGGGTGGGGGGAAGGTGCTGGTTTTTTCTTGTTTTCATGGATTAGCCGCTCCTAAGAACATTTTTATTTCTTTGCTACAAAGAGCTGCATGAGTGGTCTCTGCAAGAAGAGACCTGGGGGCTGCCCTGTGCCTGGCACAGCTCCAGTCAGATCCACAATGAACCAACCAAAGGATACAGTTAAACTCATCAGCCAAGCTGGTGTCACCTCTGTGAAATGTATTTAAGGGCATTACACTGCACAGGCACTGATGGAAAAAAGTGTGAGAAACAACCCTGTGAATACTAAGGTCACAGAAGAAGAAAGAGGAGATGTGTTAGCTATTCCCCAGCAGCCCCTGGCGAGGACCATGCCTGAAAGAACTGTGGCCTGAGCAGGCCTGTACTGGGTTTCCACAGCAAGGTCCTCTTGGTCGGGGGCAGAGCTACAGGGGAGGCTTGTGTGAAAAGCTGCTGGAAGCTTCCCCCGTGTCCAATGAGGCCAATGTCAACCAGCTCCAAGATGGATCTGCCGCTGAACAAGGCTGAGCCCACCAGCAATGGTGGCAGTGCCTCTGTGCTAAAGTATTTAAGAACTGTACAGGAGCAATTTCATCTGGAGAAAGGAATGATATGTGTGAAAATATGTGAGAAACAGCTCTGCAGACACCAAGGTCAGTGGACAAGGAGGGGAGGAGGTGCTCCCATGGTGAGGCAGGCTGTGCCCCTGAAGCCCATGGAGGTCCATGGTGGAGCAGGGACATGCCCAAAGGAAGCTCTGAACCCGTGGAGAGAGGAGCGCACGCTGGGGCAGGTTTGTGCAAGAGCTATGACACCACAGGGGACCCATGCTGGAGCAGCCTGTTCCTGAAGGATGCACCCCATGTAAGGGACCCACACTGGAGCAGTTCGTGAAGAACTGCAGCCTGTGGGAAAGACCCCTATTGGAGATGTTCATGTCTGCCATAGGAGGTATCCAAGATGGAGTGTGAGGAGAAAGGAGCGGCAGAGACATATGTGATGAACTGCCCACAGTGCCCACCTCCCTCGTGTCTATGAAACGCATACCGAATCTTAAAATGTTACAGCAGTTGCTTCTATCATCCAAAACAATGCTTTCATTACTAACCACAGAGACTATTTCTTAAAAGTGTCTGAAACCTGTCTTGTGTTTTTTACTAAGAATCAGTGACCAGCTCTGTATAGATTTTGTAGATGGCTGACATATCTAGGCAATCAAGAGCAATACTTCCAAGATATTCAACTCAGTGTCAAGCACCTCATTAAATCTGACTTCTGAATATCACACTTCTGCTTACACACTCTTCATCGCTGGAAAACACACAATGTGGATATCACATACTGAATGAAATAGGCTTGCACCACAGAGAACCACAGTCCTTCCCTCCTCTTTGTGCCAGATACCTGGCTGGAGTTAACACATTCCTGTGTTTCAGAGATATGCATGCGCATAGAAGCAAGAATAATTGCCCTGAGCAAGGATTCCCATTGATGCAGGTGTACTGCTCCCAGCTCTAGAGCTAGACTGGTATGGCACTGAGCTGAAAACTAATGTGTGTAAAGCAAAAGTCTGGGCCAAATGCTACCGTCTTTCAAGAGATCATAGTGGAAATAATGCACCAAAACATATTATTGATGTAATATTGAGTATTGACTTTACATATGTTAAAATTTCATGAATAAAACCCACTTTTTTAGGGATTTTTTTTGTTTTGTTTGTTTCGTTTTAATAAACATTATAAAAACGTTTTTAAAATCCAACACTTGTGACAAATCTCATGAGAAATGAGACAAAAGTGATTTTTGTTTATTAATTTGATGTATAATTATGAAAACATGTACAAACTGTTTTATAGATATCAATTCTTCATACACAGGTGTGTGGAACATCACCAATTCATACAATCATTTTCTTTCAAGTACCAAATGCTGCTCTGACGAGCACACACTTCAGGGACACCGCTGCATGGGTCTGCCTGCTAGCCACCTGCTGTTTCTAGTAAATTAGACTGTGAATTAGTGATCCATGTCACAGCATTTTAACCTCACCATGCTTTGGAACCATGTCTCTGAGTTGAACATTTGTAGTTTAATTTGTCCAACAGAAGGCATCACACTCCTTATTAACAGAGGCCATACTGAAGATTTAGAGAGTAATAAATGTTGAAAAATCCAATACAACAAGAAATTACAAACTAAAAAATATTATAAGATTCTCTTGAGTGCCATCAAATCTCATAGTATATTTCCATTTGTGGATAATTCATATAAATTAACAAAAGGTAATTAATAATTAGGAATATTTCAAATTCATTTTACTGTATCAATCTGTATAAATTATAAAACTCCCTAGATTCAAAAGTCTTCACTTTATTAAAAAGATAAATATTTAAAATCTATGTTTGTGTGTTAAAATGTAGATGTAATATACTGATTATGATATAAGCAAATAATTTGCTTTTAAGTGGCATGTCTTTGTCGCTCCCTCTTCCCCGCATTCTCCAAAAACCTGTGAGTAAAATAGGCTCACTAAAGAATGGTGACTTCTACATAGGACACAAAGAAAATGTTTATTAAAAGACTTGTTTATAATAAGAATTAATGTAAGTAAGTGTTTAATATATTTAATACATCTAAAAGTTTTGATAAAGAGTGAAAAACAGTTTATAAGATTTATCAATATTTTGTGGCGTTAGAATGAAATCTTTTATAATAAAGAAAAATCCAGTGCCTTACTTAAAAATGTAGATTTTCCAGGCTAAACAAATTATATGTAAACATTCTTTAGATTAATAACTCTGATTTGCTTTGCTATATAAATCGATTACTGATAAAATTTTAGATCCATTTCACCAAAAGAACATTGTGCATGACATTGGCTGTAAAGTCTTATCATGTAAATCATGTAGTAAAAAGCCAACTAAATTAGCTTAAAAATATCTTCTATGAGTTTAGTACCTATTAACTTCTTGTAAGATACCTTTTAGTGATATTAGTAGTAATGATGATATGTTATCTGTGCACTCTGAGACCGCTATTCTGATACATATGAGTTGGAGATCTAAAACTGATAAAAGATAATAGGTTGCTAATTCACCTATTATAATTTAAGACTGACCTTTAAATTACTGCAGTTACAAGAATGCAGTAATTAAGAATTTAACCTTAGCAGACTATATAAAAGCATGAACACGTAAAAGAAAGCTCATGCTCCGCAGCTGTGTCAGTGTACTTAAGTCCTTACCTTTAGTACCCATACTAGCATGACACAGAGAACAAACGTTAGCTTTACTGAGCTACAACACCAACTAATGATATAAAATTGTTTCCTTTTTTTTTTTTTTTCTTCTTTTTTCTAGCAATATATTCTGGGATATACCTGATTAGGAAACATGAAAAGATTTGTGTAACTGCTAATGCAGTTTTAAAAGATTAATACTTGCAAATGAAATGTTCTAATTTTGGGATTGAACATCAAATTAAATTGGAAGCGGCTGTACAAGATTGGGTTTTTTGAAAGACATTGCGTCAGCTACCAATGAGAAACTAAGCCTTATTACAACAGTCTTTTACCTTACCCTTAACTAGGACATGGATGTTCTTGCTCAGCAAACAGAGACGATGGTAAGAGTTTATCCTCTGACATAAAAAACACTGGGGAGAAGTTGTGCAGCAGTGCAGTATATCCACATAAAAGATGTCAGAACCTGTGTTATATGCTTCAGGGATGACAGAATATACTATGCAGTAGGTAGGTTTTCTGCTGATTCAAATATACAAGTCCAATACTACAAGTTCGGGTACAGAAAAGGCTGAACAAGAGATGTGAAAGTTCCAGCAACTTAATTACTGGATCTTAAATAGAATGATAAAAAAAAAGTCTAGAAGCAAAGAAAGACTAGGAGTTCAATTAATCAAGATATCTATATTAATAAGCTTTTCAG
>JBCJKH010049906.1:0-10508 GCA_039877255.1 Loriculus beryllinus | reverse complement strand
ATCCCTTCTTTTTCCCCCAAATCCCTTCTTTTTGCCCCAAATTCCCCCATTCCCACCCCAAATCCCTTCTTTTTGCCCCAAATCCCTTCCTTTCCCCCAAACCCCTTCGTTTTCCCCCCATTCCCCCCATTCCCGCCCCATTTCACCTCACAACATCCCCAACCCCTCTCTTCCCGCCCCGAATCCCTTCTTCACCCCAACCCCCCCCATCCCCGCCCTTTTCCCCTCCCCCCCTTCCCATCCCTTACCCCTACCCCAATTCCTCATCCCAATTCCCTATTATTGATCCTTTATTCCCTATTATTGACCATTTATTGCCTATTATTGACCATTTATTCCCATTCCCGCCCCCCCCCCCTCCCCTCAGCCCGGCCCGGGCCCCGCCGCCATCTTACCGCTGCGCCGCGGGGGCGGGGCATGGCGGCCGCGGGGCAGGCCGGGAGCGGGAGCACCGCCTACAGGGAGGAGGACCGGGACTACACTTCCCGGCCTGCCCCGCGTTGCTAAGCGACACCCATAACCACGCCCTCTCTTCCTTATAAGGCGCGCCGGTGCATAGATTAGCGGCTGGCTCCGCCCACTGCGTTGGAGCACAGCGCGGTTGGGGGGGGGGGCGCTTGGTTTTGGGGGGATTTCGGGGGGTTTTGGGGGCCGGGGACACCGGGACCCCCCCACAGTGCTCCCAGATGGTGGCATCAAACCCATCCACCCCGACGCACCCCACATCCCTCCTGCCAGCCACCTCCTTCCGCCCCCCCCTGGGCCCCGCTCACCACACGTTGCTGGCCTTGGTCTGGTCCACGATGAGCAGGTTGCCGTGCACCTCGTCGATGAGCTCGGGTGCGATCCAGCGCAGCGGCACCCACAGCTGGTCGGCCGTCACGAAGTAATCATCCTGCCAAGTATGCAGGGTCAGTACGAGAAGAGAACGTCAAACCTACGCGTTAAGGGACCGGACACACCGCGGCAAGACCTGCCCCAGCCCCCGCCATCCCCTGCCCTCCCCAGACACCCGTCCCCAGCCACCCCAAGTGCCTGATCCCCCCATGGTACCTCCAACCCAGTCCTGAGCCCCTTCCTCTGCTCCTCCTGGCACCCATCCCTCCTTCCTGCCTCCCATCACATTCTTCCTCCCCTCTGCCTGCTCCCCCTCATCTTCATGTGTGTGGATGTGTGCTGGGTCCCAGCAGGCTGACCCCAGCCCCTTCCTTCCCCAAACCAGCCTTACTTTGTACTTGCAGTGCGAGAGCCCGTAGTCTCCGATCTTGACGGTCAGGTCTGCAGTGAGCAGGCAGTTCCGCAGAGCCAGGTCGCTGCCAAGCAAACCCCAGTGCTGTCACCACTGCCATGGGGGACAGGGGGGTACCCACTGCCCAGGGACCCCACCAGTGTGCTGGTGGTGGCAGCAGGGTGGGTGTGCAGTGACGGGATTCACTGCCCAACCCTGGGTGTGCCGATAACCAGCCACCAAATGCACAGCAGGAATGCCTGCGCAGCTCCAGCTGCATCTCCATCCGTCCGTCCATCCATCCATCACGCGCTGAGCCAAGCAGAAAGCGGATGTCCCCAGGCAATGCGAGCCCTGGCACGGAGCCGGGCTCGCGGCGGCACACATGAGATCCCCAGTGCAGCACCGGAGCGGTAAGATCCATGGAAGCCGGGATGCCCACAGGGACATCCCTCTCTGGCACAGCCGGGGACTCCCCGTCCCCCCCAGCCACAGCACTGGGCACCCTCACAGGGACCCACCCGCAGAGCCTGGTGGGTGGGGAAAATCCGGTGGCCCCCGGTGTCAGTGCACCCCCTCCTCAACAAAATCACTGATGCTGGAGTCTCCATCTGCAACTCACTCAGCACCAGGATATTGTTGGGCGGGAGGAGCAGCGGTGGGGCAGGAGCGATGGTGTCCTGGGTACCCCACGGGTCCGGACCCTCTGATTCCTCCCAGGAAGGGGAGCACCAGGCCAGCCTACCTGTGGATGTAGTTGTTCCTGTGCAGGTGCAGGACACCACAGGCCACCTCACACGCCATCCTCTGCAGGGTCAGCAGATCTGGGGTCATGGCTTCAGCCCCCCGGCAGCTCCGCAGGTACCCCTTTAGGTCACCCTGCAAAGCAGAGCCACCATCACCATCACAGCCACCGTCACCATCACCGTCACCATCACACTGCAGGCTCGGCAGGGCACAGCGATGCTGTGCACCCTGCCTGCAGTCCTGAAATACTCCCAGTACCTCATGGCCCTGCCCCACAGCAGCACCTCCGAGAGTGGGACAGGGCACAGAGGGACACATGGGACTCACCAGTGGGCAGAACTCCATCACCAGCAGGTATGGGGTGACCTCAGCGCACTGAGCCAGGCACTGCAGCAGATTGGTGTGCTGGAGGGCCCTGTGTGGGGCAGAGCAATGGGGACACATCAGCATTGTGCCGGCTATGGTGGGGGGACAGCAGCAGCCCCCAGGCAATCATCTCCCTGCCTCCTCATGCTCAGGACCAGCGCGGGGGCTGCCGGGAGCGCCGGGAGCGGGTACCAGGGTGTCCCAGCGCCCCAGAGCACACCACAAAGGGACATTTGTTCAGCTCTGCGGGGCAGGGAGCAGCTCTGCAACCTCCCCCCCCCGCTCCCAGTCCTGCTCTGCCATGACCTCAGCGCAGCCCCGACACCACAGCCAACAGCCCTTGTCCTGCCGCAATGAGCCCAGGCAGAGGTGGTGGGGCTGGGACAGAGCTGTGCTGTCCTAAGAGCTCGGCCAGGCACCGCCATGGGGCAGCCACGGCTCTGCTCAGCAGCCGAACATGGCATGGGGGGGACCAGGCACCGCCCAACAGCAGCAGCACCGCAGAGTGACCCCACACGTACCTGTAGGGCTGGGCTTCCTCCAGGAACTGCATCTGGTCCTGCACGCTGGCGCTCGCCTTCAGCTCCTTCACCACCACCTGAGTGCTGCTGATGCCTGAGTTCACCTCGCCCAGGAACACCTGAGGTGAGGGACAGGCTCGTCCCGTCCATCCTCACCCCGAACCCCTTCCTGCGGAGCCGGGGTGTCCAAGGGCACCCTGCCCTGACGCTCACCTTGCCGAACCAGCCGTGCCCGATCTCCTTCAGGTAGAGCAGGCTCTGCCGCCCCAGGTCCGCCGACTTGAGGAGCTGCACTGTAACGGAGCACATCCAGCTGCCTGCGAGCCCCGCGCCCTGCGCCCTCCCGCCCGGCTTCATGCATTACCCGCCGGTGCCCGCCGAGCGCTGCCATCCCCACCGTGCCACCCGGTGCCAGGCCCTGCACTGTCCTGGGGTGCTTCTCAGCGGCCATCCCCAGGCACCCCGCAGCCAGAGCATCCTCCTGTCCAGGCATCACCCCACAGCCGCTGCGGAACACAGGGTACCAGTGTCCCCACATCGGGTGGCCCCTTCTCTTCCTTGGGGACCAGGGAAAGCAAAGCCAAGCCCAGCCGGAGCTCTGGCATTTAGCCCCTTCCAAGCTCCCCCTCCCCGTCCGCCCGGTGCAGGTCCTGCCCCTCGGGCACCCATGCCAAGGGCGGGCAGCAATGGGGCCATTGTTGGGCTCCATCACACTGCTGCCATTCTCCAGGCTGGGGCGTGATGCTGGGAGGGAGGAGACCATGGCCAGGCACCCCCCACATTCCTCTCCCACTCGCGGTCTTGTTTACATGGGACTGGGACTCACCAATGTCCCAGTTCGGGGCCCCCATGTCCCCCACCCCACCCCAGTGGGATACATCCCGGTGCCATGCATGGGGCTGGGGACAAGCTACTGCGGACCCGTGCACAGAGGGACAGCGGCAACGCTCCCATCAACTGCCTGTCCCCTACCCAAGAGGTGCTCCTGCTCCACTGAAGCCACCTGTCCTTAGTGGGGGGACCCCACCTCATCCCACTGCCCGGTGATGGGGGACCCCAACCGCAGCACATGGGGTTCCTGCCCCCAGCCCGGCTTACCTGAGCGCCCCGGCTGCTTGGCCATGGGCAGGGAGACCTTGGTGAGGGGCAGGACGTAGACCTCGGGGCCATGCTGTGGGGCGGGCGAGCCCTGGGCCGAGAGCTCCGTCACGTAGTCATCCCCTTCGGCGTTCTCAAACTCCTGGTCCGGAGGGTGCGCAGGGGGGCACACCCCGAGCAGAGACAACTGATCCTGCGGGTTCCCCACTGCCCAGCCTGCCCCGTGCACCCTCACCCGCCGCCGCGCACCCACATCACCCCCTCCAGCACCCAGCCCTGCCTGCATCCCCGTGGCACACCCGCCGTGGGGCAGGCACCCACCGCCCCGGCGCGTTACCTGGCTGTGCCACCCAGCCAGCCGCCGGCACCCGAGAGCCGCCTGGGCAAGCAGGTAGGCGACGGTGAGCATCTCGCCCTGCCCAGCCCTGCCTCATGGTGCTGCCAAGCTCGCCGGCACCGCCGTGTGCCATGCACCACGATGCACCGGACGCCGGCCCCTATATAACCAGTGCGGGGGCAGGAGCGGTTCATTGTTCCCCTCCGGCACGGCGAGGTGCTGCGGCTGGTGTGGGACAGTTACACAAGGGCCCCAGCGTGCCCCCCCCTCCCCGCTGACCCCCTCCTGCCCGGGCGCCGCGAAGCCTCCACAAAAATCCCAGCAATTAGGGAAAAACCGTTTCTTCGGCACATTCTGTGCCTGTGAGGTCAGGGAGCCTCCACCCCCGGGGCGTGCGGGTGGGACCACGCGGCCCTTAACCATGCCGTGGCCTGGCCCCGCATGGAGCACGGAGCATGCATGGGTCAGGATTTGGTCTGCAGAGATGCTGAGCCCCGCAGATGCAGGCGCTGTGGGGTGGGGAGCATCGCTGCGTCACAGAACGACCCTCAAGTGATGGTGAGCCTCACGGCATCCATGCTCTGCAGAGTGGGGATTCTGGCTGGGTCAGGATATGGTCCACAGTGATGCTGAGCCCTGGCAGCACTCAGCAGGTGGGGGGGTGCTGAGCTCCCCCTGAGCAATGCTATCCTGGGCCGGGGCACATCCTGCACTGGCACTGGACTGGCCCCAGCAGCAGCACTGAGAGCCTTTGGGCACCTCTATCCTTTGCTGGGCTCCCAGGAGAAGCCCTCCTGGTCCCAGGACAAGCCTGGCCTGTGGACACCCCCGATCCCCACATCCCCGTGTCCCAGCTCACCTTGAAGCCGATGTCCCCCTTCTTGCAGCACAGGCAGGCCAACATGAGGAAGATGAAGGTGAAGAGCCCTGAGAAGGAAACAGCCACGACGGCCAGCGAGGAGGACCAGGAGAGCTCGCTAAGGGGGGTGCCGTCTGCGGGAACAGGGGAGAAGGGACCGGGGAGCAATGAGGCTGTGCCAGGGGGTCCTGGGGGGGTCACAGGATGTTTTGGGGCACATTGGGGGTCATGGGGGAATTGGGGCTCCCAGCGCCGCTGTTCTCCATTGCTGTCTCAGCTCGAGGCCAGGAGGGACCCCAGAGCTGAGTCAGGACCCTGCACTGAGTGGGACAGGGCATCCCGAGGCAGGATGGATGCTGCACCTGCGGGAGCAGGAGCATGGGAAGCTGGTCCCCAGCACCCAGGCAGAGCCAGCTCCTGCCCCATTCCATCCATGGAGCTTGGAGACAAGATCTGCCAGGGAAGGGTCTGCTGGAGACTCCCTGGCATGGAGCAGATCCTGCTCCCACTGACACCAACAGCTCTGCCTCTGCCCTTCACCATCCCGCATGCAAACACCACTGGGCAAACCACAGCTCCTGCCCTGAGCCCCACACCAGCTCCATTCCACGGGGCACAAGGATGGGGACACGGCTGCTCCGCCCGCTCACCACATCCTCCAGGCACCAGCACACCTCAAATGCGGCACCCACCACCCCACTGCAGCCCTTGCCGTGTCCCCTTGGGTAGCAGTGATGATGGTGGCAGCCGTGGCCTTGCTGCCCGTCCCCACCAGGCCCCGCCGCGGCTGCAGCTGCCACATTACTATTCTGCCCAGAGCCTGCCCGAACAACCGGCGCGATTGTGGTGGGCGGAAGCCGGTGGCCACGGTGCTGCCCATGGAGCCGGCATCGCTGGGGACCTGCACGCAGCCCCACAGTGCCATCGCTACAGGACATCATGGACAGAACAGGTGCCCTGCCCCAAGCCACTCCATGGTTCAGCCAAACCTCCTGCCCAAATCCCCATCCAGCACTGCAGTCCCTTCCCAGCCCCTCAGGGATGCTCCTGGTGCACACACAGCTCCCATGCATGGACCACCACTAACCACACTGCCCCTCTGCCACCACCGTCACCGTGCTGCCAGCTCCTGTGTGTCCTTGGAACGGCACCTGAAGGGCACAGAGGTCTCGGGAAGGTCCCGGTGGGAGCTGGCAGCTCACGGGTGCTCCCAGGCACTGCCCGGCACCGCACGGCGTGGGTACGGAGCACCCTGGTTCTCAGTACGGCAATGAGAGGATGCACCAGCCCTGTGTGCATTGACAAAGCCCAAACCACACCAAACTCTTTGCTGGTGCTTGCAAAGGAGCTCAAGAGCCATCTTCTAAGGCTCATGGATGCAAAGCCGAACCTGGGAGGAGCAGGGGGTGGCGTTCCCCCTCCTTTCAGCCCGTTTCCATGGTGAACACACTTTGTACCAAGAACGTCACCATTTTCCCTGGATAGTGGGACAGCAAAAGAGAAAATGACTCACTGACAAGAGCCTTTTGAACATCGACAGAGAGCAGAGCGCGGTGACAGCAGCTTTTCCAACAGGGACCATTGGCTGAGCCGCCCCTCAGCCGCGGCTCAGGAACCGGAGCAAACAAACCACTCTCCAAACCGATGGGTCAGTGAGGTCAGGCTGGTCCTGCCTCAGTTTCCACACCTGCACAGCCACAACTTGGGCACCATGAGCAGCCCAGGCTGGGCCGGGTGTCACAGCGGCACAGGGGCACCGCCATCACCATGACCCACCATCACCATGACCCACCATCACCATCCTGCTGCCTGGGCAAAGCAAGTGCTGCCCTTCCCGTAACCATAGCACAGGCATTCAGTGTGGGATGGAAAGTGTGACATCACTTCAGAGGCCAAATGCTCCCAAAACCAGGTCGAATGCACCTGCAGCAGCGGCTGCAAAAGCACCAGGGCACAGGAAGCACCGGGGCTCAGGGAGCAGGGTGGCTGCAGGACATGTTAAAGGCCCCCGAGCTCTCAATAGAAGCTGGGGGCCCCACCACATCCTGCATCCCACCCTGAGGCTCTGCCCTCCTTTGGCTCTTGGCACCCTCATGAACAACTTGCCCAGCCATGGGGATCCTGTAGGACTCTTCCAAACGCACCTTCAGCCTCACCCTGGGGATGGGGTCAAGCTGAGAACTGCCAGCTCAGTGCACGCTCCAGCCTGGCCAGCAGGAACTGCTGCATCACCCAGGGAGCCCCCAGCATCCAGGGCCAGCCCAGCAGGAGGGCCAGGGTGCACTGGCAGTGACACCAGCCCATTATCCCGGCCAGCCCTGTGGGGTTTGGTGGCACCCATGAGGCCACAGCTCCAGCCCCCGTGGGCATTTATGCCAGCCCCGCATCCAGCCCTGGAAAACAGGAGCAGAACGGTAACAGAGAGAGACCAGGAATGCCAGATGCAGCGGGATGCAGCGGGAAGCAGCGGGATGCAGCGGGAAGCAGCGGGATGCAGCGGGATGCAGCGGGATGCAGCGGGAAGCAGCGGGATGCAGCGGGATGCAGCGGGATGCAGCGGGGCACACGTTGCCCTCCCACCCCATGGAGCCGGCAGAGCGCTGCTTGCACCCAGCCCAGGTCGCAGCCCCGAACACCGGTTCCAAACAGAGATGGGAGAAGGCTCTGGGAACGCGGGCGTGGTGGGGTCCCAGCCCCGCCGCACGGCTCCGGCGCTGCCCGCGCTGCCGAACCCCGTGTGCCGGTGGCGGAGCGGGGCCCGGAGCGGTGCCTTTGCTGACTCACGTTCTCCGGGCGGTCGCGGCCGCCCCGCCGGCCATGGCCCGCTGCGCTGGGCCGCTCTGCGCGCTGGGGCGATGCTGCGGCCGCCGCTCGTTGTTCCCGGCGGACAACGGAGCCCGGCGCGGCTGACGTGTGCGGAAGGGACGAGCCGGGGCTCCCGCAGAGCCCGGCGGCGGCTCCGCGCTCCCGGCCCCGGAGCCAGGCGCGGGCAGGGAGCTCCCGGCTCTTGCACACCCACCGGGCGCCGGCCGCCCAGCACCTCCCAGCCGAGCTCAGCACACACGGAGAGCTGCGGGGCTCAGATGCTGCCCAGCCTCTCGCTGCAGGACCTGCTGCAAGCCACTGTCCTGTGCCTCAGTTTCCCCATCTGTAATTTACACAGTGTGGGTGCCCCCGGGACCACTGAGGGGTGAGGGCTTGCAGGGCCGTCCAGGAATGACGGATGCTCCTGGAACTGCCTTGGAACCACGGTCTGCACATCTCCTCCTGCCCTGCCATCACCCCGCCACAGCTCTCACCCACCCCATCAACCTGCTAGCCCTGCACCACGGGGTACAGCCCCCTGGGCCAGGTTTCAGCACCCAGCTGAGAGAAGCTGGATTTGGGCAGGGAGCAGAGCAGGATTTGGGCAGGGAGTAGGGCAGGATTTGGGCAGGATTCAGACAGGGAGCAGGGCAGGATTTGGGCAAAGAGCAGGGCAGGATTTGGGCATGGAGCAGGACAGGATGTGGGCAGGGAGCGGGACAGGGTTCAGGCAGGGAGCGGGACAGGGTTCAGGCAGGGAGCAGGGCCTGATCCAAATGCACAGGACCCATCAGCAGCTCCAGCTGCAAGCTCAGATCTCCCAGCACAGACACAGCCCTGGTAACGTGTTAATCCCAAATCCATGGGTGGCTTCCAGGAAAGCAATTTTACACCCCACAGGACGAGCGCTCTGCTCACCCACACGCATCCAGGCGGCAAGAAACCATCCGCTGCCATTTAGCACGGAAACACAAGGCTGAGCCTTACAGCCTGTCTGCAGCTCCAGAGGGAAACTGAGGCACTGGGAAGCAGTGGCATGGCCCCTGCTGCTGCACCCTGAGCACATCCACAAGAAGAGTCAGGGCTGGCACTACGCACCGGTGCCACCCGGCACAGAGCTGGTACCCACAGCATCCTTTACCAAAACACCACAAGAGCCACGTGTCCTCTCACAGCATTCAGCTAAAACCAGGACACGAGGAAGCAGTACCCTAAACCCCCAGCCCTAGAGCCCTTCTGCCATGATAAACAACCAGAACCATTTGGGCAACCTCTCTGGTGATTAATAGATGTGTTAATTTTAAATGCAATGCATGCTTTGTTAATCTGTTCTCCTTATGTATCTTTTAATGCAGGCATATGTAACCAATGCAGAAGTGGTTTAAAAAGATTGATTCTTGCCTCTTAATTCTGCTTTTATCATCTTGGGATGAATTAGCAGTAAAAAAGCAATAATTAGAAGGAAAATTAAAAAAAAATCATCCGTCATTTTCTAACTTGATGAAATAAAAATTAGGGCTGGAATAAGCACAGGCCAAGCCACATCATTGTTGTGCATACACCAAGCATGTCAGCCTGATGAGAAACAAGAAGTTCCTCCATCAACGCCTGCCCTGCTGCCGAGCTGGGATTCCAACCAACACAGCCCAACGCATCAACCTTCTTCATATCCAGAGAAATAATGTTATAGAAAAAAAGCATCCAAACCAAGATTCAATTCATTATTAAACCCAAATTTTCTCGCTTCAGATCAGGTCTGGGCCGGGGGCTGTAAAACCACCCTCGCCAATAGGATGCTACGGCTGCATCACAGCCAACCCTCTGTCCCGAGGGACAGGAACAACCTCAGCCCTTCTTGCCGGGGGGAGCATCACCCGTCCCGTGCCGGGGCAGTGCCAGCGGCCGGGGCTGCCCGGGAGCGCGGCCCCTCGGTCCTGCCACCGGCCCCGGCCGGGCCGGGTCTCTCTCTGCCGGCGCAGCGGCGTTTATGTAACGGCGGCAGCGGCAGCGCCGAGCGGGGCAGCCTATTTTTATCAGAGGAGCTCGGCGGCGTTATGAAACCGCAGCAATGGCTGCGAGCGGAGCGGAGCGAGGGGTCGGCCCCGCGCGGGAGGCGGGCGAGCGGGCAGCGGGATGCTGCAGGGAGCAGGAGGAAAGCTGGGTACGGGATGTGGGAGCAGCGGGAGCCGCAGAGGGGCTCTGCCATCAGGAACCCATCCCTGCACCGAGCCTCGAGCTGCTCCAGTGGGAAACCGGGGGCTCCTCTCTCGCCTGCCCCACACCTCAGAGCACCACCATCATGGGTGATGGCATCATCATCACCGCAATGGTCACGGAGGCCTGGCAGCAGCCAACGGCCCTGTGTGCCCAAACACTGCCCGGGGGTGTGAAGGGGACCCTGGAGATGGCCCCACTGGGATACTCTATGGCTGCTGCGACCATGGTGCTGGCTCGAACACCAAGAGCCACAGTGGCTGGTCCCATCCTGGAGCAGCAGTGTGTGCTGAGGGCCCTGCATGGCCCTACCAGTGCCACTCATTAGGTGGG
>JBCJKH010049904.1:48668-83199 GCA_039877255.1 Loriculus beryllinus | reverse complement strand
TCACCTTCTATTGTTGCCTGTTGACTTAAATTTGGGGTTCTGTTTCAAGGTGGTTTGCTGCATTTGCTGTAACAAGTGTATAGGTCAGACTGCAACTGTATTAGATTGAATTCAATTTATGAACTCCAGAAAGAGTTGTACTGTTTTGAGACAGTGCAGATCAAGAAGTTCAGACATGCAGGAGTGCAGCTTGGCTCTTCCTATGGGGATCCTACAGGGATTGGCTAACAACTTCATTTCAAAGGTCATTGCTAGACTCCCTAAAAATCAGCATTTTGTTTATGCGACTGAAACTTCTGCTGAGTGAAAATTTTCAGATAAGGAAATTAATTTCCACATTTAAAGGATATCAAAGACAAAACTATGTCTTAAAATAAATAAGCCTCCATGGTAAATGAAACGTGTAATAGAGATTTATTAACTACTAACCAAAGGAAGCAATTTTGCAAACAGCTTTTGAAATGCTCTTGCTGTGTGTTATTTGTAAGCACGATCAAGACATTTCCTGCTTTCTGAAGTCACAGTACATAATGCATTGGATGTTTTTTTACAGAGCAATTTGCTCTATTTTGCTTAACTAGTCTGATGTGTTAAATGAGACTGATTAGGATCTTGAGTGCTGCCTTACAAACATTGCTTATGGGGATGGGGGAAAGGCAAAAGCAAAGACAAACCATAAGGCTATGTAATGGTGACTCCGATCTACTAAACCCCAAACTTATGTCCAACCCCCATCCCGAACACTTCAGGCTAACTTGACTATTTGTAGTTTAGGTGAACTACAAGGGGGGAAAAGTATTTTTATGCTCATTAGTATTGTAGTAAACCTTCTCTGAAATATTTTTTTCAGAGTTTCTGAATGCACTTTTAGATGTATTCACTTTCTTCCTTATGTCCCTGACTCTGACAATCCACTGGAATTTTTTGAACAACTTTATTTCAACAAAATCTAGCTAATTTGCTTCGATTTTCTGAATTTTGAAATGACATTAAATCTTGGAGAAAGGAGCAGTAAAGAGAGAAGCATAGTAAAAGTTCTTATTTGAGAATATAATTGTCTATTGTATCAATTACAAAATTAGATCTTAAGCTGACTTTTTTAGGAAATCTGAGAAGATTCAAAGTTGTCTTGGAAGAGTTTTAATAATTTAAATTTTAAAAAAATGACAACACTGTGAAACTAATAAATGAGGTGTAACCTATTTTCTGAATTTCTCTACTAAGGATATCTCTTACTGTTGCAGATATTTTCCATATCTGCTTCACAATGAAAGAAAAAGATGTTCATTGTGATTTCCTCCTCCCCCCTTTTTTTTTCTTTTTACGTATTCCTTACACATCTTTTGAGGTCTACAAAATTTATTCGAATTTAGATTTTAAACCTCTAGAGGTATATATGGCATCAGAGAATCCAAATGGTTTTGGTAAGAGATGTGGCGGTGGCCATCTCTGCAGCTTTTCAGAGAAGGGAAGCCCATACTGTTCCTCTCAGCTACCATCTTTCACACAGTGAGTCCATGATATTAGGGCCTTTTCCTCTGGAGGGACAGCAGTGATCAGGTAACAAGAGCAAGCAGGATAAATAAGAGTTCCTGGGTTCAGTGTCTGGTTGGTTTGGGCTTCTTGAATAATCAGTTCCGAGAATGACTCTTGTCTGGCATTGCTCATGGGTGTTATTTACAAGTTAATCCTAATTATGCTTGCATTTATAGCTATGGCTTTAGAAAAAAAAAAAACCTTAATGTTCACTGAAGTGAAACAGGAAATTGACAGACACTGAAATAAAAGCCACAACTTTGAGCTTTGTCTTGATACAGTTACAATTATAACATGTTTCAAATTTAACAGACCTTTTTCAATTTTGTTAAATTTGCTAGAGAATGCTTCACTGTTTCTAAACAAAAAATGTTGCCATATGCAGTATGCCTTGCTGACTTATTTTACATGTAATCTTGAAAGCTATACAAGTTGTCAGGAAGCTTTCAAAAGACTACCCTCTGTCTTTCGCATATGATCCTCACATTTGGGTAAAATCTCTCATTCTTGAGGAAAATTAAGAATGTCTTTAATGTTGGGTTTTGGATTAAACTTTGATGCAGAATATATGAAACCATACTTGGGCTTTTTTTTAAACCTGAGATCAATAAGCAATGACTTTTGTTAAAATACTCTGATATAGTTCTGTCACAATGTATGCGTAGCAGTCCTTTTCATATACAGAAGGTAATTCTGCTGGGGAACTTGAGAAACCTCATTTGCATTGTAGCTCTAGAGCCATTAAACTTGTTAAGAATTACATTAGGTGATGGATTGCTAATACTGATATCTGCAACTGTTCATTTAGCTCATGATGTCTCCCTTTGTGCAGTGTACTTGTTGCGATGGTTTCGGTATGAATGTGGCTCACTGTTGAAGTACAATTGTATATTTTAAAATGGGCTTCAGAAAGCTTAAGATATATACGGAGTCGCTTATATTCATGAAAGTGGAAATAGTAGCATGAAAAGGCCTGCAACCTTAACCTTCATTCTTTTTGTGTGCATGTGCAGAAATGCTTCTGGATGTAATATTTGATAATATATATGACTTACTGGACATACTTGCCTGGCCTGATACATTGTCTCCCAGATGACAATGTATTTTCTATTAATTCAGTCTGAGATGATGCAACTGCTTTTTCTGAGACAAGCATTTTTGCAAAGGAAGTTACTGAGAGCTTTATTTTAAAGAAGTAATGTTGTATTAATATATGCCTTAAACTAGAGTGATCTCGTCGCAATGGAGAGGGTCAGCAGTAAGTAGCAATCAGCTGTTAAATATAATAAGGGATCCCATTAGATGCTGTGGAATTTTTAAGAACTTCAATTAAACTGTTTTTATTCATGTTAAATGTGATTATAAATTAATAGATCATAACTGATATTTTTAACTGGTTTGTAATTAGGTTTTGACTTCTCAATCTCTCTTCTCATGTTGCCAAGTTCACGGTGTTTATATGAACTATAGGACAGATATTTGAAAAAGCTTATGACTTGTTTCTCTTCAGCTAAATGTGGTTAAATCATACTTTCAGCAACATTCTGGTTTTCTTTTGAATCATGTATGGTTTTTAAGCAGGAAATCATGCTAAGACTTCCTACTGTTACTAAGGTGAAGACAGAGGGAGCTCTGATTTTTTTAGATTCCCCTAAAAGAAGCACTGAGAATTCACCATCTTTATTCTTTAAATAAAAATTTAACATCCTGCCTTCTGCCAAAACCAATTTTGTTCACCCAGGGCGGTGTTCATACTTGTATCATATCTTGATCTCACTCATGTATTGCTTGCTTATCCTACTGTAAGTTGAATATTTATTGGTAAGCTTTGTTAAAACTTTTGTTTACTACTTCAGAATTGAGTAAACTTCAAGAATTAGTCAGTGAAGCCTTTTGAAGAGAGCAAAAAGTAACAGTTTGACTTCTTTGCACCACTGAATTCCTTGCTTTAAAAAAAAAACTAATCATAGGTTACAACATAAAAATGTCTCCCAGAGCTTCAGTAGCAGTCTCTTTAACAAAGTCTCACTTGGAAATTTGACTCATGTTCTCTAGTTAAAAACAAAGGGGCTTAGAAATGTAACTTGCTGGCAACTGATTAGCATGCTTCAAAAGCCGCTGTGTAATTTAAGATGGAAGAACTTGTAAATTGTACTAAAACTTCTAAATTTCTCTTTACTGTTTTTCCTTCATGCCTGGCTTGATGAGGCAGTCAGCATCAGGTAAGAAAGTTTATTCTGAGGTTCAAGGATCTGACTGTTAGCCATTTTTCAGCTCTTCTGAATTTGTGAAAATACACTGTTAACCTTTTAAGAGTGTATAAAATTAAAGTCTTTCCATATGCTGACCAGTAGGACAGATAGTTTGTTTTTAAAATGCTGAACTCTTTAGATACAAGAAGGTATATAAATTCAAATGTTACTGTTGTTAAGACTGTTCTTGACTCAGGTTGCTTTTGAATTGGTAATGATAACAAACATTTTGGTCAAATAATGTTGTCCTTTTAAAGACCACATGCACATGCTGTAGTGAAAACTGGGTTGAAGCTGCAGTCATATAGACAATATGACTTGAATTTGAGAATTAAAAGCAAAACATGTGGGTTTACCAGACCTAGGTTTTTTTACAGATGTGATCAGATTTGTGATTCTTGCAAAACCAAAGTAGTAAAAACGGCCAGGGTTCATTTGAATGTCACTTGGGGGGGGTGGCAGAGGTCTAGTTCCCTTCACAAAGGGAAAAAGAGGGCAAACCCAAAACTGAGAAGGCTTTAATCGATATTTGCTCTCTGTACGAAAGAGAACAGAAGTGATAGACACTGAGGTGTAAGTCCATACTCTGCTCAACATCACTGCAAGAAAAAGGGCTGTTCTTTTTCCTCCAAGTGGAATGATGAAGATACCATAGAACTAGGGTTTGGGGAAGGGGTTGTGTTTGGATTGGGTCTATGTGTGCTCCCCTCACGCCCCCGAGTTCTTAGTCAGATTTCTTGAATAACAGGATCTTGGCATAATACTTTACTTCCTACTAAGCTCTTTTTCAATGTTCAAAGAAAACACTGACAGCAAGAATCTCAAGAAACTCGTCTTAAAAAGATGCCAGATGAACTTCACTGTGAATTGGCAAAATCTAAGGCATACCTACACAATTGGCAGTTAAAGATCAGGAAAGATCTTTTTGAAAGAGTTGTTGCTGAGAGTCCTCAGACATCGTTGCTTAGAATGCAGCAGCAGCCAAAACAGACAAGCCAATGTTGGACTTCAATAGGAAGTGTATTAGAAACAAAATAAATAGGAAGTGTATTAGAAATGCAGAGCCTCACTTGTTAGGCTGTAAGCTACGTAGAGTACAAAATTTTCATTTTAAGAAACCTCTGGTTTTAGATCCTTAAGCTGGTATAAGCCACTGGTAGCTAATTGCATTGGAGCACATGCTGTCTAGAAGTAGTTCCAAATGCTTTGAGAAGCCTTACAAAGCCTTTCTGCTGCAACAGAGATTGCAGATTATCAGGCTACTTCAGAAATGCTCCTGAACAAATACTAGATTGAGGTGCCCCTGAAGTATCTTCAACACTGAAACCACACAAAACTGAAAATAGTATACAGCTGACACCAGTCTATTCTATTGGATAGTTTTAATTTCTTGGAGATTACCTGCTTACATCAATATTCATGTATAAAACCAAAAATTAAGGTGCAAATCAGATTCTACCTTCAATTGAAGAACTTAAATATTTTCAAGATTAAAGTGACAAATTTCTAACTGTAAAATAAAAATAACATTCTTTTGAAGATTAGGTTTTGTGATAAATTTATGTACTGATATTTAATTTAATGCATTTGGATTCAAATGACAGCACTTAGATTTTTAAGAAGTGCAGTAATTTTGGCAGTTACAGAATTGCAGATCACCCGGCTCCTTCAGAAATGCTCCTGAATTTCAGTTTCTCAAACTGAAAATGGCTGTTATTAGAGCAGTAATATGCATCCCACTGCACATGCTTTTCACACATCTCACTGAAATGCAGACTATCTTTTAAGTTGAAAGGGCTCCTGGGAGGCCGTCAGACTAACTGCCCGCCTAAAACAGGATCAACACTGAACTCAAAGCAGGGATTAGGGTTTTGTCAGTTGGGTGTTGAAACCCACTGAGGATGGAGAGTATACAATCTCTAAACAACCTGTTCTAATTCCTAACTCGCCTTGTAGCAACTCTTTTCCTTTCATATTCAAACACAGTCTTGTGTTTTGCATTATGATTAATGTCTTCTCCCACCATACAACTCAATGAAGATCCAGTTCTCTGTTATCTCAAGGTGCTCCTGCCTTAAGATAGGAGTTAAGGAGTTAAAGGCTTCTACCCCTTAACTCTGTTGTTACCTCTCCACTGAATCTACTAATGAATATCTTGTACTGAGGAAGGAGTGAGGTAGCCAAGTGCAGAACAGCACAGATGCCAGATAAGAATCGGTTCCCATGATGTACTGGCTATGCCCTTGTCAATAGAGCCTAGTATGCAGCTAGTTTTCAGCCCTGCTCAGGGACACTGCTGATTTGTGTTTAGTCTTGTGTGTCAGGACCTCTTCAGCAGTGTTGCTTTCCAGCCTGTCTGTCCCCATAATACAGACAAATTCTATGCTACAGTGTTTGTCTGTGCTCTTGGCTGAGATGTTTTTTAAGCAGTAATGGAAGTTAATGAAGCTATATGACCATTCAATAGAGTTGTCAGATATATTCTCTACAGTACATTCAGGTTTCTCTCTAGCAATCTGGCTTACCTTGATTCTGAGGAGTACTTGAGAAAAAGGGCAGGCAAGTGTGAAGCTGCAGGTCAAAAGAAGTGTTCCTGGAAGGTCACAGACTGTGCATCCTTCCATTAGAATAACAAAAGATAGCAACACACTATTTTCCCAGACTCACTTTAAGAATTGGCAAAGAGTGTGTCTATTCATGATTGTTTCACCAACATCATTTTCCGCAGACTCTCATTTGGTGTTTGGAAAGGCTACTGCCTAAAACCATGAAGCCATGATTTTGTTATGTTATGTAAATACATTCATCTAACGGTGTTATGTTGAAGACTTCAGGAAAACAGTTGAGGTCATTGGCTTGGCTTTCTGAAGGTTCAAAACAACATTTACTATCAGCTTTATAATTGCAGGTGAAGCAATGGCTTAACTATGCATACCTAAAAATGTATAATTTCTTACTCTAATTGAAATTTGTAGTCACTTGTATGGTGGGGCTTTTTTCTGTGGTGAGGGTGGAGAGAAATTGTTGGGTTTGGTTTTGTTTTTCTGTGGCTTCTTTCCTTAGTGACTAAAATTGATAGCTGTTTTGGAAACTTCATGTGGCAGCTAATCTGATCATATTGCAGGATATTTTGAGGGCTAGTATTTCTAACTAACACAAGAATCTCTGTATTAGGCTTTCTGTATCTGGGTATGTAAGTTAGTAAAAATCTATTCCAGATACATATTACTGTCCAGGATCTAATATTTGGTAAAAGCTGATTTTGCTTACATCATGTATTATGTTGTGTATGTGTGGAACTTTTTTGTTTTTCTTGCCTTTACAAAGCAAGATTGTCATGAAACAACTACAGCCTATGTGTATGTGAAGAAAATGCAGAAAACTAACATTAGTACATGTAGTTATCACCAAGGTTTAGATTTACAGCATGTACCCGTATTCCTAGCAGGAATGTTTTGATATAGATTAAAAGCTGGAGCTTTTATATGCTGTTAATATCTGATTTTATGGCTTCTAACATGATGATGACTTTTGATCTTTTTTCAACTCCTTTTTATTCTCATCTTTTGCACAAGCCCATGGTAAGTACAGAGATTCCTTCTTTCCTGAATGGACAGGTAAAATCTTCTGTTCGTGTCAATAGCAAGGACCTACATGCACTTCTACTAAATTGAATATTGCTTCAGACTTCTGAAACTACTAATAGATTTATGTGAAGAAGCTCTTCAGGCCTTTACTTCTTTTCCAGATCTTTCTCACTGTGAAAAGTCACTTGCAAAATAGTATTTGGTGCATTGTTCTTTTTAAACTTCCAGTGTGACATTAGGAAGTTGCTATAATGCATTTTTTATGTTTTTCCGCATCCTTGGAATTTTTAGCTTAATACTCTTAAATTGTCACACTGACCATGATGTAGTTGCTACTAAGAACTAGCAAAACTGAAATTATTCTAAAAAAAACCCCAACCAAACCCATGCCTCAGGATTACTTCAGTGGGTTCAGTTATTTTCCCTAAATTACCAGGGACTTGTCAGATTTCAGAGCTTTAGGTTTTGCTTTTGAATAGCTTGAATGCATGGTTGTAACAGTTTATCATTCTGCATTACACTTTGAATTAAAGTGTTACCGTATCTGTCATGGTCTGAAAATCATTTTTTGTCTTGTTTGATGTTCTCTTAAAATAGAAACTACAATCTGTTTATGCTGTACAAAGAGAAGTTTCATACTTCTTGATTTGAAAGCTTATTGGATCTGATCTAGAAAATGAGAAGACACTAAGGCTTGCAGTGTGGAGACAATAAGCATATTCTCTGGTTTTGGGTTTCTTTCTTATGGCTGTGTGCAACTGGCAATATACACTTGGGACTCAGCTCTTTGGGGTTGGGGGAGGACTTTTCTCAAATGAGACATTAGGTGATAAGGAGGGAAAAAATGGAGCTGTAAAAGTAGGATGTCAGAACAAATAGGTCACTCTAGAAAACTAACTATAAACCATCCTTGTGGGGATATTAAAGATGCAGTGAATAGCCCAGAAGAATCTGTCATTAGTGATTCTAGGTACTTTGATTATTAACTTAAAACTGAAATGCTCTAGAAGCGGAAGGAGAATTTTGGAAAATTCTAAGTACTATTTAAGACATTCTTTCAAGGTCTGTCCTTGGGCAGCCAGAAGTAAGAAATCACTTTATTCTCATCCTAGCTGAGTTTCAAATGTGCAACTTATAGAATTTGATCCAGTAAGACATCAATAATATTTTTTATGGAAATGCATTTTGGTTATTTTTTTGTTTTGAGTTTCTTTCGGAGGGCTTGGGTTTGGGGATGAGTGTTTGGAGGTTCTGAAGGGATTTTTTGTTACTACTGAACTCTTCAACTCTGATTAACTGTTAACTTCTGCTTTTTCTAACAGATCAAATGTCTCAAAGGCCAGAGAGACTTCTCAGACCAACCCACTTTTGATGGGATTCACATTGTCAACCATTTCACAGGAGATGATGAATCATTTCATTCTTCTGATGAAGATTTTATAACTAACTCCATACAGGAGAGTGGGGTGAACTTTCATCTACATAGGAGGACTGCTCAGATGGCTTTGGATCACACAGTTGTAGACAGCAGCGACAGTGATACTGAGGAAAGTGCATTTCAGACTGCGAACTCAGACAAGATGGTTTCCAAACAGAGAAGAATGGAATCGTACTCTACTACTGTGTGATTATCACTGTGACTAGCATTGAAGACTCTCATATTTCTTTTAAGGATGAAATTTTCAGAAAAAACAGCTGCTGGATAGTTTCAGTTAAGTAACCATTGGATCTGGTCTGGCCTGTGATAAATATATACATGTACTGTCCATCTGCCTTCTCTCTTTGCCAAATCTTGCTAATGATACACCATTGCCATAAAGCAGGCTGGGAAGAAGTTGATGGATGACAGTTCTGACAGTATTAGTGAATGTTCTTGGTTTAGAAACTACAAATATATCGTTTCTTTATGTGTGAGAACCATTTTTGCTGTTCACAAACAGGAATTATTTTCCTCGAAAGAAATTGCTCTTGTGCAATATTTTATGCTCTGAACAAATGTGTATGTTTTACATGGTTATCCATTTGTGATCAAGATGGACCCTAGTAAACCATCTGATCATAACACATTATCTATATATATATATTAAGCTTCTCAATTACTTTTGTTTTTACTAAAGTTATTGGATGCCCACAGAAGGCTTGAAAGAGGAGCCTTTATCTGTACTAGTTCATATATGCAAATAATGGTCACTAATGTCATAAAGGTGTTTTTCACCATTTTCACTTAAATCTATGTGCATCTGCTTTTGATGTTGCTAAATGATACCTGGTCTGAATATATTAATTACAATAATGTTTATTTTGTACATATTTATATATCTACACTGAGCTGAAAATGTATATTACAGCTTTTTATATGAGGAATGTAAATGTTGCAATATTACTGTCTGGTATTCTAACAGGAAATGAATTCTGTATATACACACACTAGAAATTAATTACTAAATAAAGGCAAAACACTAACTTTACATTAAGTTTCAGCCTAGCTACACTAACAGGTTCATGTCAGAAATGCTTGTTCAAAACACTATTGACTGAAATCTTTTACCTTCATATATATGTAATGAAAATAAATTTTTCATGATTTAACAAGGTTGCAGCATTTACTGTTTAGTCACTTCTAAGCTACAGCCCTTGGTTACAGCAATAGTTACTTGCTGGCTCTAGATTAGAGTGGTAGTTCAAATCAAGTGAAAAATTATCCACGTCTTACAATTACTTCTAATTAAGTGCAATACAAATATGCAAGTTCACTTGTCTTAAAGTTTTATATTACAGAGCTGTCTTAGAAATAACCTATTGGTCCTGTCACCAAATAGCTCCAATTCACCAAAGCAGTTAAGAGATGAGATGAGCATTTTGCCTTCATGCTTTCCTGAAAATTGAGATCCAGTAAAATGGTCCTAGCTTCTTGAACAGAACAGGATATTATACTATTGTCATATGAAAACTCACTTGCCCTCTCAGACACATTCTAGTCAAGAATAATCTTAGTAGCAGCTAATTATTGCTAGTTTATGTAATTAAACAATCCTTATGACTTATTCTCTGGCAATGTTTGCAACTATTAATTAAGAAACAGTAGGTCCTGCTAGCACATATGTTAATTGTCTTGCAACCCAGGAGGAGAAGTGTAATTGTTTAAAACTGCCAAAGCATGGAAGCATACTGTTGAATGCAGCTGTTAGTCCTGTTAGTACTTTCGTTCTGAGGGCACATTCAAAATAGAACAGCATAACTGAGCAGATAACAAATGTTTAAAGAATGATAGAGAAGGCTGTGTGGAAGAAGTGCATTCTGGGCATCTCAACAGCATTATCTGACCCAAGTGCAATCTAATTTAAATCTTCAAGTGGATGACTAATTCCAATTTACTGATTTCTGCAGCTCCTAATATGCTTCAGTATTTCTGCAAAATTTCTCCACATCCTACCAATGAATATGTAGTTCCCAGTATAGCCTGTGGAAATGTCTGTCTCTGAGGTGGTTTAGCTGTCTGATTCTGATCCCTGTTGGAAATTTCGTATATGCAAAACCGCATCAGGAGCGCTTTTGTTCACTAACAAACAACAGTTGCCTTTTTTTCCTTCCAGTGAGCATCTGGTAATTTATGTCTGCACCTGGGTAATTGTTACCCAGAAAGCTAGGTGACAGGTGCCTTGTTGCCTGTCATCAATACCAGCTGCAAGTCTCTCTTAAAGGTAATATTCTATAATAAGTGGCAGGCGCAAAATTCAGTAGAGAGCCATAAAAATCCTGTGTGTTTGAACAGTGAAGTGTTATGATTTTGCAATAACTGCCTTACTGTTCAAGTGATAGCAAATGAGATTAGTTGGCAAGGGTTATTTCCTGAACTTGTATGGTTTCGAAGTTTACTAATAGAATAAATACTGATACTGAATAACAGCATAAATAAAAGCATCAAGGGAAAAGCAAAAGTCCTTATCCAACTAACTGCATCTCTTTTAGTGATGGTGAATCACTGGACATGCTGTAGCTTTAGAAGACTTAGTTATGCAGAGTATCCTAGGAAGACAACCCGTGGGAGGCTGTTCAGAATCACCCTGCTTTTTCTGCAAACTTTTTGCCAAAAAATGACACTAATCCTTTTGCTAACGTGTATTGCAATTTGAGTGTGCACCAGAATAATGTCAAATCATCAACAGCAGAGATAAAATATTAACGTGTCAATAAATAAAGCATGCTAATTACCATGATCTTGCTTGCATGAACTTCTAACAATGCCTTTCCCTTCAATTTGCTTTTATAGGCATCCTGTAAGAGCTCAGTGTGAATGCTAAAAGCATAAGGTAAAAAAAGCATGTAATCATAAAAACTTCAGATTCTTGACAACACAAGTGCTGCAGCTGAGAACAAGTGAAACAGGGAAGGAGGATGCCCTACTATATAGAGAGTTTCCATGTAAATTATGCTTTTATATGTAGTAGTGAAAATGGTTCTGCTTTCCAATCTGATAATCCAATGTCTCTACTAGGTAGAGAAGCCTCAATTATTACATTTTGCTATTTTTTGGGCTAAGGGAGTGAATATTTTAGATCCTAATAGCATTTATGATTAGACACCTTTTTACTTAAGTAATTTCATTTCACATATTAGAAGTCTGTAACACTTGTGAAAAAACTGGAACATGATTGTTTGGGAGAAATCACACCTGTGAAGTCAAGAAGCATGTATTATTACACAGTTCATCAGCTATGAAAGCGATTAAAAGAATCATCCACATAGGGGGTCGCATAAATCAAACAAAACCACTTTGTAAATCTTGTATTATTGAACTTAACCTGTATTCAGCCCTTTTGTGGAACCACAGCACAGAAGAAATCATGTGTTTCTCTGGGGTTTTAATGTAGTCACTGTTCTATAGCGGTGACTGTGCCTCCTTAGTGAAATTTGATGCTCATACACCATTGTATTTCAAGCTAGAATGACCTAAAGATACGTTAGCATAAAAATATCCACATTTTCGACACGATGTACAGCCAATTCTGTTACCTGTAGAGGCTTCAAATAATGTAACTGTTTCCAGGAGAAGGTAGAAGATAATGCAAATCGCCTAGGAAAGCCATTAGACTAGTCCTGGAGACTAAAATAATTAACAGCCACCACAACCACCGTCTATAAAATAGAAGTTACTACAATCTAAGTGGAAATTAAAGTGTAACGTTTAATTATGTAATGGCTACACCAGCTATATGTATTGAAAGGGAGAGGAAATCTATGTATTACCTGGAATTAAGGAAGTTCATAACTGTTCTGTGAAATACTTTTATTAGTGTAATTGCACCATTATATCTTTTGTAGTTCTCTGATGGTTTTGGCTGATTGAGGAGGTTGGATTTTTTTTACAAACTAGCTCAAGACTTAAGAAAAATCAGTGAAATACACTTGACACAGTAGTCTTTAGAACCAGAGATTTGGAACGGTGAAATGAAAAGCACACAGTAAAGTGACTTTCAACATAGCCTCTATGTAGCATGAGGTTTCGGCTTCAGTGTGGAGAAAACATGTTAATATATGCTTACCTATGCATACATGGACACTGATTGACTAAGATCCAAAATAACAGGAGCTTAACACCCTCCGTTCGCAGAAAGAAATATCTCATTTCACATTTATGAAAAACAAAAGCAATGTGGCATACTCTTAGGATTGTGTACTGTTGCATAATTGAATGAAATTTCTACCATCCCAATATGAGAATTAAAATTTCCAAGACCATTTTGCATAGTCTACATTCTGTAACCCATTGATTCAGCTTTCTTCTGTTCATAATAGAGGCAAGTTCTGGGACTGCTCCTTCCCCAGGCTGGAACCCTTTTTTTCATTCCAGCTTCCAACACCATTTTCCCTCTCCAGTTCATGCTTACAGTGATCATTGCTTTTCTGGTCTGCTCTGGCAGCAACAGAAGTTACTTTGTTCACCCCAGCAATACAAAAAAAAAAAAAATTAAAAAAAAATTAAAAAAAGGCTATCAAAATCACTGATTAATGTGTCACATACTTGCACCACGTTTGTGCCGCAAGGAGAAATATAAAGAAGACAGTGATATGATGCTGGAGGTGGTGGTGTGGGGAAAATTGTGAATTGCTTCTCCTCTATGTACCAAGCAGCTAACCTGTGAAATCCTGTTCTTCAGATCCTTCTCCTGAAGTGTCTCATCACTCTTGAACATGAAGATCTCATCTGCATCCCACCACCTTTGGTGCCTTATCCGATGTCTTAGTTCTAATGGTGATGTCAGGCAGATACTGTGAACAGTGCAGTGAATTACATTGAGGAGCTCTCCAGCGTTAAGCATGACTGTAACATAATTTCACCCTACCTTAGACTCTTCTTTGTTTCTTCCCCTCTTTTGTCACTCTGGGGTAATGATCATGTACTTACCATTGCCTTCAACTGTATCTTACCAAATGTTTAACTTTTAATATTATGCTCGCTTTGGGGGATGCATTAGAGCAGCTTTGTTAAAACCCCACTACCTACATTTCACATGAATTCCATCCCTCCATCAACTCAGAACATTGGGGTACAGAATACTTGGTACAGTCACACGGCTCTTTCAGTGTCTCATGACAATACAAGAGCATCTTAAAGGTTACTTTACAAATAGTAAGCTTTAAGGTTTAACCTTTAGGTTTAACCTAAATAATCAACCGAGAGCTTTAGTCTCTTCACCAGTGTTCAGTGTGCTGTTACTAGAGGTAGCAAGCTCCCCTCAGGGGTGGAAAGAGCCCTGGGACAGTGGCCAAGGTGTGGAAATTGCCCTCAAGCCTTACCTATGGACTGCAGCAGCTGCACCGTTTCTCTTTCGGTCCCTTGCTCTGCAGAGGTAGCAACCCAGTGGTATTTCTGGATTGCAAGATAAAATGCATGAGGGGCAATATAAAGGGCTGGAAATCCATGAGGTGTGAGAAGATCTTAAGCTGCAGCATCAGCCAGGGACAGCAAAGCCCCAGAACCTGTAAGCAGCTCCCAGTGCCAAGGCACTCTCCTGTGCAAGAGCAGCAACAAGGGGGGGCAGAGGCTCCCCTCAGCACTCCTCTCAGGGATCCACTTAAGGACCCTCCTCAGCGCTCCCCTCAGTGCTCTCCTTCAGGGCTCCCCTTAGGCCTCCCCTTAAGGACTCTCCTCAGGGCTCCCCTCAATGCTCCCCCTCAGGGCTCCCCTTAGGTCTCCCCTTAAGGACTCTCCTCAGTGCTCCCCTGAGGACTCCCCTCAGTGCCCCCCTCAAGGACTCACCTCAGGACTCTCCTCAAGGACTCCTCTCAGAGCTCCCCTCAGGACTCCCCTCAGGACTCCTCTCAGGGCACCCCTCAGGACTCCCCTCAGGACTTCCCCTCAGGGCTCCATTTCAAGACTCCCCTCAGAGCTCCATCTCAAGACTCCCTCCAGGGCTTTCCCTAAGGGCTCCCCTCAAGGACCACCCCTCAGGACTCCCTTTAAGAGCTCCCCTCAAGCCTCTCCTCAGGACTCCACTCAGGGTTCCACCTCAGGGCTCCACCTCAGGACTCCCCGCAGGGCTCCCCTCCGGGCTCCCCTCAGCACTCCACCTCAGGGTTCTCCTCAGGGCTTACCCTCAGGGCTCTCCTCAGGGCTTACCCTCAGGGCTCCACCTCAGGACTCCCCTCTGCACTCCACATCAGGGCTCCCCGTCAGGGCTCCTCTTAAGAACTCCTCACAAGCACTCTCCTCAGGGCTCCCTCTCAGGCCTACACTTCAGGGCTCCCCCTCAGGGCTCCCCTCAAGGACTCCCCTAAGAACTCCTCTCAGGGCTCCCCTTAAGGGTTGCCCCCACCCAGGGCTCCCCTCAGAGGGGTGAGGGAGCAGGGGCCATTTTCCGCCTCTCCCGGCCTCGAGCACCCGCCGCAGGCGGAAGAAGTTACGTGAGGGAGCGAGCAGTAACGGCGGCCTGTGCCTGCACCCGGCGCCTCCCGGCATCATGCCGGCCGCGGCCGGACACTGTTCTGGCCGCCTTCGGAGCTAGAACTGAAGCCGGTACGAAGCCGGCAGCAAGCCGGCAGCCCCGGGTCACCCTCGGCACGGGTCAGCTTTCCCTGTCCTCATAGCCGGAGTGAAGCAGGTCGTCGGTCCTGACGGACACGCGGGAAGGCGCGAACTGGTTTTGCTAATAACGAAACAAAGCCGATTTAGCGCGCTTTCTCCTCCAGTCGTTGGAGCGAGCCGACGCCGCGGGAGCAGCAGGTGTGTTCCTGGTGTCCGTACAGGGTCAGCCCTTACATGAGAGTATATGATCATTTAAACACTCGCCTTCCCCTCTGATTTCCTTGGCTTTGCTGAAGGCTTTCATGCAGTCTGGGAAGCAGCAGGTGACAAGTAAGGGGCGCGGGATGTGCGGTACCCAGAGGGCTGTCCCCGGCTCGGGAACCGCAGTGCTTTGTTTAAACCAAATGCACCCGCACGAGTTTTGAACTTACATGTATGAAAAAGAATATGCATTTCATTCTGAGCAGGTCACAGTTGTTTAAGAGTGCTAACAGTCATTTTCAGTGACGCTTGCTTTTCATGCAGCCAAAGCGCTGCTCGCAAGGTAGTTTGTCACCCCACGGCAGCGGCAAGCGGGGAAGGCTCTTTCTGCCAAAATCCAACTAAATCAACGAAGACGTATGCACGCAATAACACCGAGTTGTTCTAATCTGGTTACTTCTACTGATTCCAGCATTTTGAATCTGACCCTAACATTCTGAAGCTGATTTTCAGAGTAATCAGCCAAAGGCAAAGGGACTGCGGTGCACAGATGCCCTAAGTAAAACTGCTGTGCCCAGCACCAGGAACTTTCCGGCAATAATGAAGGTGTTAAGTGCGATGTCTCGGTCGTGTTGTTCAACTTCCTTTTGTGTCATTGCTAAAGCGTTACGCAGGTTGGACAATTTTTCTCGCAGAGGTGTTTGCTTGCTTAGTTAGATTTTGGGAAGTCGGGTTAATGCCGTGTTCCACGCGGGCTCACAGGCACGAAGACACTGGTTTTTCTGTGAATGCTTCGGGGGTGGTGGTGGAGAGCAGCATCTGCCCGCAAAGCCATCATGCCCCTGGCCGTGAGGGAGGCTGGAGTTTGCTCCTGCCTTGTCCAACTTCAGTTCTTAGTCGTTTCCGAACGGGAAATGGTGTTAAACCTTGACTAGCTAGCTGCAGAACCGTACTTCATGCGGCCCTACAGCCATCGAAACGAAGTTGCTAGTGGCCCAAGATGTCACAACGAAGCCCGGAACCACCTCAGAAAGATACCGAAGATTCTGTGTGAGCTGGATTTCCTGGCTGCATCAGAAATCCGAGGCGAGACCTAGAAAAAGCTGTTTCGGGGCCGGGCTGCGCGGTGCAGAGATCCCCGCTGGTGCGGGCTGTCGGGGCGGAGCTTTCCACGAACCTCCGCCACCGTGCTCGGTGCCGGTGCCTGCCCCACGGAGCCTCCCCTAGTCAGCAGCCTGAGCACCGGCACGCAGGCGAGGGAGGCGAAAGGGAAGCTTCTCTTTCGCCTTCGTGTTCGAGCCGCCCTCAAGCTACAGTAGCCACCGTGCACCGGGGAGGGGGGGTGGTGGGGGATCTCGCCTACCCCTTCCATATTTAACCATTACCTAAATCCGAAGGGAAATGAGCAAACATCTAGGCTTGGGTCTTAAGGTATTTTCAGCGCCGTTGGGCGTATTTATCCCGAAAGAGTTTTCCACAACAAGTTATTTCTAGTCTAGGGGAGGTCTCCGTCACCCGGGGCCCTGCCTAAGCCCCAGTTCTAAATGCCACGCACTGCTCGATGGCGGTTCGACCCCGTACCCGGGCAGGGGGCAGAGATGCTGCCCGGAGCCGACTCGGCAGCGCGGGCGCCCTCCCCTCCGTCCCCTGCCCTCTGCCTCTGCCCGTCTTGAGTCAATCTGTGTTTTGAATCTGTGACTTGTTCTCGTTGCGGAAGTTGAAGGAGATCCAAGAATAGTTCAGATAGATGTGTATAATTTCTAGAGCAGAACCCCGAGAGAAATGAAACGCCCCGTTCCAGAATGACACTTTGATGTCACTTCGGTGAGCCCTGTGAGCTGGAATGCGGTAAGACACTTTCATTTAAGGAAAAATGACAGATAAAGAGGAGCGGGGACAGTGCTGATTTGTGAGGCTTCGGCTTTTTTTTTTTAAGCCCCCTTTTTTTTTTTTTTTTTTTTTTGCAGAAGCTCCTAACGCTCAGGAAGTGGAATTTGTGGTTTAGGGGGCCGAGCTCTGAAGGAGTTGAGAGGCACAGAAAAAAAAAAAAAAAAGAAAAAAGAAAAAAGAAAAAAGCCAACTCAAGCACCATTGCTCCTTAAAGGGAGGCTAAATTTATAGTCACCCAAACTGGCAGCCTGCGGCGCAAACCCCGTCTGCAGCCCAGCTTCCTTCACCCCTCCACATGGGTAAGAGCTCTTGCTTTTCTCGCCTCGCGTAGGCAGCAGCCGTCCCGGGCTGGTACTGACCCGACCCTCTCCTCACCTCCCCCGTCCCTGCCTCCCCTGCTCCGCTGCCGTCCGGCCTCCGACGCGGCGGCTCGGGGAGGTTTCCAACAGCCCTCAGGCCATAGCGGGGAGCGGGGCAGGTGGGCTGCGGGACTCGCCTTCCCACGGCCCTGGTCCCAGCCTAGTCCGGCCTTGGGCGGCGCCGCGCAGGGACCAGAGCACGCGGCGGCAACAGCGGCGTCCGGAGCCCTCCGCAACGGCTGCGGCTGCCGTTGCTGTCGGGAGGGCGACGCGTTATCGAGCCGCTTTGATTTCTCACCCCGCTCGCTGCCAGCCCCCGCTCAAGGATGAACCGAGGCGCAGGTGAGCTCGGGCTGCAATGCTCCCACCCGCCCGCCCGGCGCCTGGCCGGGGGCGGTGCCTCCCCGGCGGCGCGGGGGGCACGGACGGGCCGGTGCTTAGCAGAGCAGCCGGGGTCGCTTTCTCGGACGGCTGCGCTCCAGACAGGGCAGACGGGGTCGGGGCCCTGCCCTCCTTTCCCCTTTCGGGAGGAGAGAAAGCCCAAACCAACCCACCGAAGTCTCCGAAAAGAACCAAACGAAAGCAGTTTGAACTCGCTTTTTGCAAAGTGTCGAGTGTAACGACAGAGGCGCTGAACGGGCTCCAGTGTACCTCTCCTGCATTTCCCCCGAGCAGCAGGCTCGGGGCAGCTCTAGTTAACCCGATCCCTGTCCCCCTTGTCTCCCCCCGCCGACTCCCGTAGTCCGTCCCCCCCCCAGGAGGTTTCCCACCTCGTCCCTTTCCTCTCCCCGGCTTTCAGTGTCCGCAGCTGCAAGGTGCGGCGGCACCAACATCTGCGGGCTGCAAGGACATACTCCGGTTTGTTCGTTTTCGCGTTATCGTGGGTCGCGCTGGATGGGTGAATGAGTCCCTCCGACAGCGACAGCCTCTCAGACGCTGAGTTTAGGCTGTCGGATTTGTGACGACTCCCCCGCCCTTCCCGGCAGCAGCCTTGCGCCGCACAGCCCGTCCTGGAGGGCGGGGACTGACCAGCCGTTTTGGGGGTACGTTTTTGTGGCGCTGTTTTGGCTGGGCTGCTGATGCGGATGAGAGGGACCGGGGTGCACATAAGCAGCCCCTCAGAAGCTCTCCCAGCCTTCACTCGTCCCATAAACGGTGCCCGGCCACTGCTGTGGCCTGTTTGCAAGCTTGAGGCTACTGACGGGAGGGGAAAAGGAACCCCAAACACATTCCCCCCTCTCCGCCACTGAAGTCCCCGAAAAGAACCAACCAAGCCGCGGTTTAAACTCGCTTTTTGCAAAGTGTAAAGCGTAACGACAGAGGAGGACCGGCGACGGCGGTCATCCTGTGAACCTCTCCTGCCTTCCGACGGAGAGCAGGCGTCCGACGAACGGTGCTCGGCCACTGCTGTGGCCTGTTGCCCGCTATCGGCCCTCGGAGCGTGGCCGGGGCGGCCCCTGGCACACCGAGGGGGAGTGTGCTTTAGTGCTGGCTCAGTAACTGCGCTTCGGAAAGGGGGAGAGAGGCGAGCGGGGCCGGGGCCACCTGTCGCGCCGCCCCCGGCCAGCGGCTCCTCCCGGCCGGCGCCCCCGGCCCTCACCGGCGGCTCGGTGCCTCCCCACAGGTCGTTTCCCCGCCGCCGCCCCGCGGGAGGCTTGGGGGTGACGGTCGCGGCCGCCGTGCCCGGCGCTTGGAGAGGGAGCGTGGCCGTGCCGGCCTCGGCAGCACCCTTACCATGCCGAGGTCCTTCCTAGTGAAGAGCAAGAAAGCGCACAGCTACCACCAGCCCCGCTCCGTCGACGAGGACTACAGCCTGCGGCTGGAGACGGTGCTAGCACAGATCTGTGCAGGTAGGAATCCGTCGGTCGCAGCCTCGGGCCCCCAGCTCCGCATCACCCAGCTGCCAGCAGCACCGGCCGGTGGCCGTGCGGCCCCCGCGAAACGCCGGAGGGGCTAATGCGGGTTGGAGATAGTCTGGTAACAAATCTTGGTGGGAGAGCGGCCGCCGCGGGAAGTGGCTGGCAGCCTCCGTGGATCCGCACTGAGGAGCCCTCTCGTCCCTTTTGCCCTGCAGACAGCAAGATCCCCGAGGACGCGGGTCTCTGCCGCACCATCCTGCCCGACCCGGAGCCTTCCCGGGGGCGCTTCTCCCCGGAATCCCACCTTGCCGAGGCTGCCGATGGCACCTCCGAGTCAGCGCCCAGCTGCGAGGGCAGCGTCTGTGACAGAGTGTCCGAGTTTGAGGATTTCTGGAGACCTCCTTCGCCCTCCGTCTCGCCAGGTAGGACCGGGACGAGCACAGCTCTGCGAGGGTCCGACTGCGTGTCTGTGTCAGTGCTGTGAGGCAATGGCTCGTGGCTGGGGCCCGCCGTCGAAAACAAGTGGAATGGACAGAATTGTCTTTTCACATGCGGTGGGAAAAAGCAAATCTGTCCCTTCCATTCGTTTTCGGGTTATCTCTTTCAGGTTGCTTTTCCAGCCTGTCTCCCACTACTGAGAGAGCAGCAAGCTACAGGCTGTAGGAAAGTTGTGATGCCATCAGGCGTTGATTTTTTTGTTTCTGCTTAATTGGTAAAGGCAAGCAGCTTATGTTTTCAAGTTCCCGGCGTTTTCCTACAGGGTCTTGCTACCCGGAGATTAGATGTTTTTTAAAACGGGAAAATGTGCTAGGCTATCTGTATACATGCATAAGCAGTGTTGACTTTGTGTTTTGTAGTACCTGCTAGACGTTTTTTCCTAACTCCCTTTCAGGTTATTTCTTGCCTCTTGACTATAAAAAGGATACTCCCAGTCCCTCCCTTCCCTCCCTCCTCTCCTTTCCTTTTTTTTTTTTTTTTGTTTTTATTTTCCTTTTTTCTTTCCCCCTTTCTTTTTCTTTTCTAAAAACACATTCGTAAATACCAGAGGAAAATAACGACGGTCAGATTTAAACACCCCAAATCCAGGAAACTCACACTTATGGCTGCAGTGCCTGTCTCTAGCTCCCTCGTCCTGCCTTTGATGTGGTTGGAGCAGTGGGAGATGCTGTCCCCAACCTGACGCGAATACTTATCTCGTTTAAAAATACAATGGTGTCATTTTATAACAAAAATACATATATATAAAAACCACCTTTTATTGCCTCGGTTAAAAAGTGACAGCTGGAAAAAAAGAATAATTTCTATCTTAGCAAAGGAAAAATTGTCTCAGCTTTACTGACAGCAGACGCCAGCAAACGAATGCTTAGTCCTGCTGGGTCCTGTTTCCCTACTGATTTTCCCACTTAGCCTTTGTAATGTCCTCGCATATCAATGGCTGATTGTAATGATGTGGGTTTGCATTTTTAAAGCCTCCCCCTCTTTTAAGAGTCCTAAAACCCTTCGAGGGAATGTTCAAAATCCTGCCCAGTATCATTACAGCCAGCCACTGGACAGTTCCAGTCTGTGCAAATGACACACTGGACCAAACGCAGCAGATACTCTCTTGTTAATATTTCTTCACAAAGCGTAGCAATGTGTGCAATTTTTGGTCAAACGAATTTTTCCTCCTCCTCCTTCCCCAAATAATTCCAAGCTCTATGTGGGAAACAGACTGTTTTCACAAGGTGTCTAAAGGACAGATGCAAAATGGAGCAGGTATTTTCCAGGGCTGCTCTGCCTTTTCCTCCTCCCCACTCATTTCTTCCCCAGTGATGGGATTCATCAGCTCCCAGCCAACCACCCAGCTATCCAGGGAATGTGTCTTTCCAAAATGAGGGTGACATCCCCAGATCAAGATTTTTTTGGGGTGTTAGGGGTTCCAAGACTGCCTGATCCCATTCATAGGAGAAATGGGAGGCTAAGGGAATCCAAGTACTGTAAAGGAAAAGCTCTATTAAATGAACCTCAGTGCATTGAGAGAGATGCTGTTATATTAATGATGAAGGCTGTGGCAGCAGGATTAGGTAGTTGGGCTTCCTCCCACAGCTCCCCCTTAACCCTTTTGCCTTCCAGCTGTTTTGTCAGATTCAGTGCAAAGCTGGAATTTGTGCTTAGGTCGCTTCTGCAAGACACACTAGTGAGGGACTGTATTTCTATGATCGCATTTGTGTGGATGGGGCACAGTTTCTCTGCTCTGACAAGCAGGGCAGATGAGAAATGATGTTTCTAAATCATGCTTAGGGCAGATGCAGTGCGTAGTACTGTCGCCCCTGTATCCTTAGAATGAACATAGGTGCAGGTTGCACTTCAGTATGCAGTGAAAGCCAGATTTCAGTTTTGTCTTTGGGTGCCATGCTGCCTATCCAGAAAAGCATGCACAGACATGATACCTGTTAACACTCTTAGTACATTGTTGGCTTCATCAGTGAAAATCACTTTGTTATTTAATCTCTCTTTCTATGTGTGTCTCTAATCACATGATTTTGCTTATTTTGTGTGCTATTTTGTAGTGTGTGGAGGATAAACTGATCTTTCTTTGCTGTTTATATAAATCTGTTCTCAACCATTTCAGGTTGAGCTTGCCTTGCCTTCAAAAAAGAGCACTGATATTTTTTTCTCCCAGAAGGGATCTATGTAAAGGCTGCACAGAATTGCTAGGAAGAGGAGGAACAATCTATCTCTGCCTCCTACTCACCCCTTGGAAGCTTAGATGCTGTGGAGCAGAGGAGAGGCAGACACAGAAGTGCCCTGCAGTGTGGCAGAGCAGGATTTGCAGCTCACCTTGACCCTGGGTACAGAGCTTGGATGGCTTAAGTTTGCCCCTGCAAAGTATAGTGTGCACTTGTGCTTGAGATATCTCCAAAGCATGTGAGGTGATGGAAGGAACATCGCACGCAAACTGATCTGTGGTGCAGTGTTTACTGTGTCCTGGCTTGCCAATTTCAAGGGCTCAAAAATCAGGTCAGCCTTCCGTCTCTTCTCACTCAACGGAATGGCTTAGAAATCAAGATTGTAAGTTATACCTTAAGGATATTCAGTTCTACTGTTGAAACTTTGAGAGTTTACATTTTCATGCTTTTCTTCACAGTCTGGGCTGTAAAGTCTGGAATAGAAGTTGACTTTAAAAGGAAACAAAAAGAACAAGCAAACAAAAGGAAAGCTGAGGGCCTGATTAAATCATGCAATTTCAAGAGCTGGGGCTTTAAGATAATTTTGAATCTTGTGATAAAATCATGAGAGATGGCAACACTGAAACTGGTTGCAAAGACACAAGATAGAAAATGTGACGCTGACCACAACTTTGCAGTCAGTGCAGAACAGGAAAAATCATGCTCAGCACCATGTCAGCTAATTTGATTTCATCGCTCTATTCAGATGTCCCAGTTGGTATGTGAGCATGCATTTCCAACAAAAAGGCTGCTAATTTCAGTGGAAGAACTAGAGACTATTGACGTCTGAAATTTAGTAAAAGACAGGAAACAGTCAAGTTATTCACAGCTCAGTTCTTCACCTCATTTCCTGCTCCCTTGCGTAGCCACCCATAACCACCTGCCTATCCTAATGGATAGCCTAACACATCATGCCTTCCTTCCCTAGCCCACCTCTGGTTATCTTGGCTTGCTGAGGGCTGAGAAAGTCATGGGAACTGTAAAGCTGTCAGGAATGATAAAAAGCAAGGAGGAATTATGAGTGGACAAGTTTTTGGGTAAAGAAGGTTGTTCTGGAAGCCCCAGTTGCAAGGGGTTCATCTCTGTGAAGGCATCGGCACTTCAGCAGTTATCAGATTTATCTTTCCCTTGGTTCAGTAAAACTTCTACCAAGTGGAGACATCCGACCCTCCCAGTGCTGTTGCCTGTTGTGATGAAGACTGAATGACGAGCACCTAGGGCATTAACCAGCATCTCTGGAAGACACAGTTGGGGTCTGGTACCTCGTGTTCCCTGTCAATCTGTGCAAGGCTCTATGCAAGGCTCCCTGAGCATTTGTGCCTTTAGCCACTGATCTCAAAGGCTATGTTCCTGCCATTGCACCAAACTCCACTACGGTCCCCCATGTGTGACTCCTCTTGTGGTGTCCACTGCCTTGGTCAGATGCTGTTGCCAAAAATGAGCCTGTTAGAGCTAACTGAAGCCATCTGAGCTTGTCCTGGTGTGAGATCACTTTGATTATGACTACAAGGAAAATCTTTCTGTGTCTTCACCTTTTAATGCAGCCTATACCAATGATTTTACAAAGCTCTGTATTTCGGGTGGACTAGTTTCTTTACTTGGAGAAACTTAGAGCAATCTGAAACAACCATGGTTTTGGTTCAGATGAGGACTGATTTTACATTTTCTGAAAAAATAAGGCATGGCATTCAAGCAGCTCAGTAGCAGTTCTTTATTTCAATTGTGCTGTAGTATAGTTACAGACAGTTCTGGCACAAAGTTGAGAGACTTAAGTTTTAGCTTAAAATTGTGCAGCAAGCAGGTTTTAGTTTTGTTGAACAGATAAATCTCAGCACGCTTGCTCCTTTGGGCACCTCCATAATGTCATACGTGCAATATGTGTGGGATCTGCATCAGAGCTTAAACCTGTGGACAGATCTTTGATGACCATCTTGGGACACAGTAGATATACTTCTTTGAGGGGCTGCAGATCAAACCAAAGGAAGTTGCAGACCGAGTTATTTAGCGTCTCAACAGTCAGATGAGTGTATACGCACCCAGAGATGGAGGTAGATAAGACTGGTGGCTGCTTTAGATAATCTGACTGGGACAGCAGGTGAATAGATAGCACTGGATGCACAGACCCTGCTGTGCAATATAAAATGTCCTCCCATTAGAGATGAAAGGGTAGCCTCAATGTGCAATATTGGGGTCTGGCCCTGGGCACATGTCTGAGTGCTGAGATGTTTCCGCCCCATGATAGTGGCTGTATTGTGAAATGCACTAATTTCCTTGCCTTTGTGTTTCCACAGCCTCTGAGCGATCTGTGTGTCCATCCCTAGATGAAGCACCCCCCTTCTCGGTGCCCTTCAAGCCGTACATGTGGAACAGCCTAGGTGGCTCTGAGCTGAGGCATCTTGTGCAAAGCTACAGGCCCTGCTCGACACTGGAGCGAACCTCAGCCCTTGGGCTCTTCTGTGAGCGAGGCTCTGAGTCTGCCCTCTACGGTGCTGAGTGTAGCTCTTCTCTTGGACTTTATGGTGACTTCAGCTCCCCAGGCCCGGGGCTGTATGAGCGTCCACCAGCAGCAGCACCCAGACTCTATGCTGAGACGCAGCCTGGGCTGCAGCAAGAGAAGGGCCCAGGTGGCATCAAAGTGGAGTCGGACCTCTTGTGCCGCCCATTGCTCATCAGCACTGGCTCTTACAAGTGTGTCAAGTGCAGCAAGGTAGGGATCCCTTTCTCCCACTCTGGTTATGACTCTTACCCAGCCCCTTCTCCCTGACAAACCTGACCCTGTGTGCTCTCTTCACTCAGGTCTTCTCCACACCACATGGCCTTGAGGTGCATGTGCGCCGCTCACACAGTGGCACAAGGCCCTTTGCCTGTGACATGTGTGGCAAGACCTTTGGCCATGCAGTCAGCCTGGAGCAGCACAAGGCCGTGCATTCGCAGGTGAGAGTGGGGCAGACTGCCACGATGAAGGTCAAGGGCCAGGGCCAGCTGCTTGCTTTGGCTGGCTTTAGGGAGGCCAGAAAAGCAGTCATAGAAACATAGAATGGTTAAGTTGGAAAGGACCTTAAGATCATGTCAGAACAGTAGGTGGACATCTAAACTGAGGAGAGGAAGAGAACACAGTAGGGCTGCAGTGAGCAGTTGTGGGTGAAGAAGATGGTGTTAGGCAGAGGAAAGGGTGGGCAGCTAGTGAGCAAAGGAGCAAATCTACTAATTAAAGAGCACAGGCTTTGTTTCCATTTCTCAGACCTCACATGTGTCTATATTAAGCAATGGGCACTTTTGGCACTCCGGAAGTAACAGATAATAAATAATAGATTTTCACTCTCAGAAATTGTAATGCAGATGTGGACTTTTTTTGTAACAGCAAAAGCAACTCATTGTGCTTTTTTTCAGCACAGCTCTCCTCATTCTTTCTCCCTCCCCCCGCAAAGAAGTGAGTCTTCCCTTGTTTGTAGTCATTGTGTCTGTGCAGGGAACATCTCAACGGCCAGTGAGGTACAGAGCATAGACTTCACCCGTCTCGACACACTCTGAGTCACACACCAAAAGAATATGGTAGTTAATTTTGGTAGGAGGACATGTAACATTTTCCACCTGCTGATATTGTGCCATATTTCCCCTTCCCCACCCACTGGACCTGGCAAATCTTCCTTCTTCAGATCAGCTTTTGGAGTAGAGTTACAACAGTGGTCTTTTGCTGTTTTATTTGCAATTTCTTGAGTGTGCAACAGCAGAGTGCACAATGAAGGGAAACATCTCATCACTCATTAAATAGTGGTGAAAAGAGCAGCACTGCATGTTTTGTCCATGAAGGGGACAACATTTCAGGAAGAGTGCATTAAAAGCCAAATAAACTAAGATAAGTATTCTATGATTTTTTGATTCTATGATTGTATGAAAGCATAGCAGGAAGAGGCAGGTGTGATGGTAGTTAAGGGATGGAAAGAAGACATGATTTATGGTAGAAGAAAGTGGTGGAGAAGAGTGTGTGATGGAGGGGAGAGAGACAGCAAAGTCTTAATGAATTTATTCTGATATGTTAAAGTAGTAAGCCAGAAAGCTGTTTTCCCTAGGTGCTCCTGGGAATGTTCCCCATCTTAACAGAACTACAAATAAGCACTTACTTGTTACACTGCCAGCAGAAGTCAGCCTGCCACAGAGGTTTCCCAGGAAAGCCAAGCAGACCTCAGCACCCACTTTCCTGTGTACAGTGGCGAGCTGGCCTTTGAACAGTGCTGCAGCTGTTGGGCTCCCCAGTGGAGTGATCATGTCTTGGGCTTCTGTTAAAATGTGCAGGTGGACTTTGCCCAGTCGCTCAGGGCTGCTCCCACTGTGGCCATTCCGGCCAGCAGGAAGAGCTGTCCAGTTAAATTTTTGTGAGGAGTAGTGCATAGCACAGGGAGAGGGTGCATTATCTTTTTATGCTGTGGTGCTATCATGTTAGCATCTAGTTAGCATTGGTGTTGGCATCTCTGCAGGCCAGTCCAGTTCTCTGGAGAAGTGGAAGTGCTTGCTAAGGCAGAAGGGGCAACACTGTTATGTTGGTGTGGTGTAACGTGTGTTTGGGCTTCTCTGTCTGCAGGAACGCAGCTTTGATTGTAAGATTTGTGGCAAGAGTTTTAAGAGATCTTCTACTCTGTCCACCCACCTGCTCATCCACTCGGACACGCGGCCCTATCCATGCCAGTACTGTGGGAAGCGGTTCCACCAGAAATCTGATATGAAGAAGCACACCTTCATTCACACAGGTCAGCCCTGCAGCTGCTGGTGTTCAGCCCTGACTGTGAGGGCAGGTCTCTGAAGAGGTCTCTCTGCAACAGTCCATTCCCCCTTGGCTGAGACAGTACATGCACCTCCCCATGCTTCTCAGCACCCTGCTGCTGTTCTGAGCTCTACTTGTGCAAAGGAGGGTGATTTGAATGAAAGGCAGCTGTAAAATAACCCAAATCCTCAGAATCCAGTCAGTGTTCCTCTTATAGGATCCACCAATGTTTATTCAAAGGGCTTTTGTGTAAGATGATTTGGGGAGTGTTATATTCATGTAGCCTTGATTTACACCTGAGGTCCTGGAAAATGACAGGTGAATTTGACTGCAGCATTTCTTTTTGCAGGATTTACCAGTTTAGGATAGGAACAACATAAGTCTCCTCCTCCAGAACAAACTCTAAACTGGAGGGCTTAGGGTCTAACTCAGACTAAATATTTGTTCAGAGGTATCTGCACTTCCACATGCTGTAGTTTTGTACAGAATGGAAGAAGAGGTGCAGAGTTCTCAAGTTTCACTGCTAGTAATAAACATGGAAACTAATAAAGTGCAGGTGAATCATCAAAGGAAATTGTTTTAAAAATATCATTCAGTGAGAAGGCAAGTTTATCAGAAGTCTTAAAAAGAAAATCTTGCCTTTCAGACCTGAATCACTCAAAGTAGAGGGAAAGGGATGATATGCAAGATACGGAAAAAGTTGTAGACACAAAAATAACCTCTGTACTGGCCAAACCCAAGGTTCAGATGACCAAAATCCTGTTTCCTGGTGATGACTTTCAGCAGATATCAAGGGTGAAGCTTAAACATGGCAAGTAGGTAGAAAGATAGTGCAACATTATATGTAGCACTACCTGCTTGTTACTTTTCTAGATGACAAGCAGTAAAGGGTGTTACTTAAAGAGATTTTCCACCAGAAGTTTGCTGGATGAAAATTTACTATTTAGGAAGTAACACAAAAAGTTCCACAATAACTTTTTCAAATGAGTCCTGATGAAGTAAATTTCAGCCAAACTCTGAATCAGTCAAAACCATTATTTGGTTGTGAGATCAGAAACTGTGCCTGGACTGCTACATTGCTAATACAAAACCACATCCTTAACTGCATCAGGGATCCCTTTCATACGCAGCATACATTTGTGAACTGAGCCTCCAGCACATTTTGTATTATTTTATGTTTCTAAGAATCTGATCTTCAAACATGAAAAGAGTTTGTTGTGCCAGCTGAAGTCAGTGGGCTCTGCAGGTGCAAAGCTGCTCTGAAAATCAGGTTTGGTTTTGTGGTTGAATTCCTTTTTATCCGTTATTTGATAACAAACACTATGAAAACGCGCTGAGATCCTGCTCCCATGGAGGCCAGTGGAGTTTCGTCACTCATCCCTCTGCAGGAGAATTTCAGGGCTGAATTTGCTCCCTTTTATATTATTTGCCTGCAGAATTTCAGGGATGGCTCGGGGTGACTGCTAGCACTTCAGTATGGGGAACAGAGAGGAGAGCAGGTTTCTGGATGAATCCTGGACTTCAGGGTTCACCTAAGGGCATTCAGACCTCTGTTAGGGACAGGCTGCAACTCACTGGGTTTGGCTTAACAACCTCCACCTAACTATCCTACTTGCCACCACACTGATACTATAATAACTGATGTCAATCCGAATGACCTGAGAGTCTTTCCAGGAGTTCCTTATGTTTCTAGGACACAAAGGCAGTTTAAATCACACAGAGCCCATGCAGCCAAGTGCATTCACAAGTTATTGTATCCTGAGAGCACTCTGTGCTTCAGGCTGCTCTCAGAGCTGTACTATGGAGGTGCAGCCAAGTTCAGGCCAGCTCCACTGCAGTACAGGCTCAGGTAATGCTTTGGGGCTCCCAATTGCATGGTTTTTATTAAAATGACTTCCTCAGTAATCACACAGGAGTCTCTTTGATGAGTTCTAAGGTCCAGCGTGCATTTCCTGTTTGCTCTGGTCCTATGTAAGCAACAAGTTGCCTCTTAACAGCCTCTTTCTCTCTTCTTTGCCTTCTGCTTGCAGGTGAGAAGCCTCACAAGTGCCAGGTGTGTGGGAAAGCCTTTAGTCAGAGCTCCAACCTCATCACCCACAGTCGGAAGCACACAGGCTTCAAGCCCTTTGGCTGTGATCTGTGTGGCAAAGGCTTCCAACGAAAGGTGGATTTACGGAGACACCGGGAGACACAGCATGGCCTGAAATGAGTCCCAGCTGCAATACGGAGAGCATCTACAACACTATGAGAATAGACTCCCTTGGCTTCCCCAATGGACTCATGCCTTGTCCTAAGTATAGAGCCTGGTATTACCTTCCTGACCAGAAGCTCAGGATGGAAAGAAGAGTATGGAGCCATGTATTGACGGCTTAACCTGAATGACTATGAAAGCAGAAATATAAAAGGCTGGGGTTCCTCTATTCTCCTCTCTGTTTCTGAAATAACACTGGAAAATAAGCCTTTTAAAAGCCTGATACTCCAAAGATGGATAAGCTACCAAATATGTGTAAGCTGGAAAATATTTCTCCCATGGCCAAGGTGAACCCATTGAAGTTCAGTAGCTTGAATCACCTTGCAGGAAAACATGGATATAACAGTGTTTACACAATAATGACAGAGAGCCTTCTGCAGTGATGTAGGGAGCACTTACCTTGGTTGAGTTTCAGTGGCTTCATCCTTGGTTTTCTGTCAGGAAAACCTGGAGGATCGGGACTGAACTGTGCAGTTTGACATCTTCTTGCTGGTTTTTAAGCAAAGGTACCAGCTTGGGCCTGCTCTCACCTGTTCTGGTGCAAACAAGGAGCTGCGTTAACAGTTATAAAGACACCCTTTTTATCGTCCCACAGCTATCTCTGTCTGTGCAAGGCCTGGTTGTGTGCATGTGTGTTTGAGGCATAAGGGTTACTTCTTGCTACATGCTCTAGGGAGAAGGAAGCTTGTGAAAGACAAGTGGAAAAGCCAAAGCACAGAGTTAACGCCTTATAACTAGAAACCCATACAACAAGTGATCCTGACTGAGGAGGGCAGGAGCACCAGAGAAGCACAGATTTTCTGTCCAGAACCATTCCTGGCTGCCACACTCTGAGCTTGTCCTAATAACTGGAAAATAGCTACTCAGTAGCATCATTTGTATATTTGTTTTAGTTTTTTATTTTTTAAAGGGAAACTTGGTTGAGGTGGGCAGGAATCATTATAAAAGTATAATTGATTGAATTTGCCTTAAATGACCCTGCATGTACCTCAGTTAAAAAAAAAAAAAGCTGTTTTTACTTCGTTGACAGGTTTGTAAATGTCCTTATTTAGATTTTATGGAGTGTCTTATGTTTATTGGTACGTATTTATTGGAACAGTGTTTTAAGTTAATAAAGTATTGAGGATGTTCTAGAGTGATTTTCATTTGATACGTTAACTAGCACGTTTGTGAAAGTCAGCCATTACGATGACACTCCACAGTGATGGTCAGGGATACAGCATTCCAAGGAGGGAATGCAGGCGCAGTGTTTTCACCAGGGCTCTGTGATTAAAGAACACCACTACTATATTTATTTGTCCAACTCCCCCTGATTTCAGCTGGACACAGTTCTGAAGACTGGGGTAAACTGTATATCCATATAAAGGTTTGAAGGGGAAACAGCAGTTTTAAATGCCTGCTTTGCAAATGCAAACTGCCAGAAGTCCCTGCTTAGCCCAGGAGGAACTTGAATGTCCTCCCGCAAAATTAAATGCCTTCGCCAGGGAGCCTGCAGGGACACCTGAGCTGCAGGTGCGTCATTAAGCCTGTTAAGGGACTTAAGCCTGTTGGGACTCACAGAATTGCCTTTTTCTTGCCTGCCTTGTCAGCAGGGTTTGCCCCACCTGGCAGTTGCAGCCCACACAAAACAAGAGCAGAAGGGTGATAGAGGGGTCCCTTTGTCCTTTTCCCAGCAGAGCACAGCATAGCAGCGTGGGCTTTTACATGTGCACAAAGCCTTATGCTCACATGGATACACACTCCTGTTTCCAGCTTTGTATGTTCATTGTACATAAAACCAGCAGTCCCCCTCTGTGCTCACCCCTCAGCCCACTGAGGGCCATGGCGCTCCGCTTGCCACAGCACTGCCTAGACCCCGCCATGCCCCTGCTTTCTGCCGCCTCAGAGCTTCGTCAGCGGCCCCTTCCCCACAGGGCTCCCTCTGCAGGCTGCAGCTGAGGTCAGTCTCCTCAGGACTGACCCAGACGGCTCTTCCACACAGCGGCTGCCAACGCCAAGGCCTCGCAGACAGGGCTTGTATTAAGTAGAAATGTGACACACAGTCACAGGTGGCAGGGTGAGAGGCAGGTGCCATGTTAGGCCAATTATTCTGGGTTATTTAATGCAGAAGAGCTGGGGAAGAGGCTAAGTGGTAATGGGGAAGGCCTGGTGGTGGTTTTGGCCCTGCCCACGCCAATGGAGGCTCCAAGGAGCAGCTCAGCAGGAGGAACAGGTAGGCCTGGGACTAACCCTGAGGCAATATTTGGTATTCATCCTACTGGGATGCTGTAGTTGTGGATGGAGTGAGTGCTGGGGGGTACCGGGTGTGAGGTAGTTGGGGTGCAGAAGTCTGGGCCATCGAGAGCACCCTTTCCTGTCAGATATGGCCTACTCTTGGCCTGCAGGCCCCAAGTGGGCTTAGTGACTGGCATTTACCTTTAAAACTACAGGAGCAGCGCGTGCCTGACCCCAGAGTGCCTGATTTTCAAACAGAACAACTGGAGTTGGGGTTGGGCAGCTGGAGGAGGGAACTACAGCAGCGCAGGAGGGCTCTGACACAGCCACTGTGATAAGATGGCTCTTCAAGGGAAGGAGCTTTGCAAGTATTTTATTGATTTAAGGGTGTCTTCACCTAGATTGTCTTGCATTACTGGTGTGTCTCAGGGTGCTGGTGGTGAGGGTTGTTCAGGCCCAAGCCCCTTTAAAATGGCTGCATGTGGTGCAGCCATGGTGCGTTCTATATCTCACCAGCCCTGCTTGCATCCAGTGCCAGTTCTGCTGCTGATTCAGGTTTGATGTGGCTATCTCTGGGGGAAAGAGTCTTGGCTTTAAGGTGGGGGATTTGAAATGAAGAGGAGGAAAAAGAGATCTATCTGGGGAGAATCAGAACAGGCTACTGAGAGGCTGTGGTGCAAGCCTGAAGATTGGAAATATCTGTGTTATTACTGTATGCCATTAAAAATGCATTATGCATATTACATGACTCATTATTCATGAAGCAGGTTCCATACCTTTTGTCTGCCAAAGTAACAGTAGAAAGGGTAAGGAGAGACACTGGAGCACACCTTTGTTTCTTTCTGTAAATTTTTAATGACGCCTCTAGCTAACCAGTTGGTGAAGCTCAGTTCCTGCATAAAAGTGGAAAGGCAGAGCTATCCACAGGATGACTAAGCCTTTCAGAAGTTAATTTGAGCTTGTGTTCATCCACACCAGCGATGATTAAATTACCTATCAAGTGTGCAGAGCTATCGGGATTCAGGGCATTGAAAAACAAGGTGAATTTATCTGATTGATTTAAAAGACATTGGTGGAACAAGTGGGTTATAAAAAGTCTGTTCCTTATAGAAGTACTTCTCCTGGTAAGCTAACAAACTTGTTACTTTGCCTCCAAAAAGTTGTTTTGCCTGACCAGGAGGCAGATTTATCAGTTGGAATCAAAATGCTTTATCCAAATCAGTTAGAAGGCTGAATCAATTCATGAGGCAGAAACAAAGCAATTTATTAGGTTCCATCCTTATGCCAAGCAGGGATGTTTAACATTAAAATATGCAAACATCATCTGTGCTTTCTATCAGTCAGTTTCCAAAAGCTGATAGTAACACTCAGATTGGATATTGCAACATGAGGGAGAGAGCAGCTCCTCTGGGTCTTGCTCCTTCCTCAAGCAAAACCTTTGTTGCAGTTGATCGGGGGGATGGAGGAAGAGCTTTCTAGAATAAGCCCTGGTGAAAAATTGCGAGGCTCATGCAACTGTCCTTGCAAGCTGTTGACAAAGGAATGCTCCTCAAGTCTCTGCATTTCCCTTAATTAAGAGAAAAAAACCAAACAGGTCAGTTGTGTCAAATTCATCTCCAGGATAACCCCAGTTCACATCAGGAACAGATTTTGCCTTTATTTATCGATTTGATCTTGCTCTAAACTGAGTAGTGAAATGTGGTTCTGCATACAACCCTTTGAGGGACTTCTGATTTAGAAAAGCACTGAAATATGCATGTAAGTCAATGAAGTGCTTCTCTAGCAGGGACCTTATGAGATGCCTGTTCAGAGTTCAAGCTCTGGAGATTTTCCCTGCTGAATCCTAGACCTCACTCCATTGCCAAGCCACATCCTGTGTCTGTCTGTTTTCACAGAGGAGGTGGCTTCTGAGAATGCCAAAGGTAACTTTGGTGTTTTCCAGTTGTCAATAGGATAGTGGTAGATTCCAGTTTTTTTTCCTCTGCGTAATAAAGCAGTCTAACTAGATTTAAGGCAGGTAAATGCCTGTAATGCATTATAAGGTGTGTGAAGTGATGGAAGCAGGTTTGGATAGTTTTTTGTGCATTTAAAACTGCAGGCACATCTCATTTGGACACCATAGGTATCTAGTTGTATCTGTGACTTCCCTACTGAGGAAGAGAAAACCCCAACACTTGAGTCTCAGAAAAAGTCCTGAATCTTTATCACACCAGTTTGCAATATACACAACATATGGACTATATGAGGGAGCACATAAATCTGGAAGAAAATCTTTCATACATTATAAAAATGCAGGCCACACCTTGTTAGAATAATGCTGCCTAACGGATTAACCTGGAGCATGTGATAAATCTTTCAAATAAGATGGAAGCAAACCATTTCTGTGTGCTTGTTCCAACATGCTGCTTCTCATCTGGCTTTTTTGGTTTTGTTTAGCAGAGATGACATGACACAAGAATACGGAATAAGGCAAACCTAGAAAGAAAATAACATGGCAGCTAATGAAATTATTTCCAGCTAATTATTACCAATTTTGACAAGGTGTGATCTCCCAGCTCTGGATAATATCATGCACAGGGCATGTCCACCCCCAGCCTGCCAAAGCCCACCTTGCTAGGGCAGTGGCAGTATGTGCTGTGGCGATACTGGACTCTCACTCAAGCAGCCCAGAAGGTACCTTGGCTGCTGGCTCCTCCTGCCAGCTCCCTCGTTGGAGTGCAGGACAGAGGCATGGATCAGCCGAGGGCACTGGCAGAAGTGCAGCACAGCACGCAGTTAAAATGGCTAATATGTTCCATTGATTTAGTTGCTGTAATGTAGCCAGCTGGTGTTAAAGGGAAACAGTATGATATACTACTTATGTTTTACACTTTACTGTTTTTTTTTTCT
>JBCJKH010049904.1:22795-43236 GCA_039877255.1 Loriculus beryllinus | reverse complement strand
TGCTGTCATTGAGGGTTGGTCTTGGTATTACACGTGAGCAAAGGGACACAGACTTTTGCGATAGGTGGTCACTGACATTGGTGGTCCTGTATGCTTGGTTCTGGTGATAGTTTCAGATGTCCCCTTTGATGACTGGCCCCTATGCACTTGTGCAGACAGGGCCTGACCCAGCACTGGTGCTGCTCATGCACTTTCTCTAAACCACTGGGCATTCCCCTGGGGCAGCTGGACATGGTGGAGATGTTTGCAGCAGAGGGCTCCTTGCTGCAGTGAAAGCAGTGAGTAAATCAGTGCTTTATGGCATGCTAGTGCTCCTGTTCCAGATTTTTCCACCAAACTATTTATTTTGTGTGACTTGTGGGTTCTTGATGTCGCTACAGCCCCTGTGTAGGTTGACAGACGTGCCATACTTGCAGTTGAGTTGTGGAAGTTGGCCTAATTCAGAGCTGAATCAATCTGAGAGATGGTATTAAAATCTGACTTGCCTTTTGGTCAATTGAGACTCCCATGGGTAAACAAAGGTCAAATCGTTAGTTTCATTTTTGGTATTTGCATAGATCTGTATGTAGGCAAACTCCAATTGTCCCAGGAGCATTTAGGAGCTGACTCACATGTCATGTTTTGCCTCACTCTACATGATTTGCCTCACTCTAACTGAAATCAAAGAGCAGGAACCTGGCTGTTGGATGACTTACATTTAATCTGTCATATTTGGGGTAGTTGCGAGTGGTCTGTGCGCTGAACTGAACTGGTTTGTGGCGTCATAACAGACAACAATACGTGGACTGCATCTAATAAATATAGCAAGAGTCCCACTGGTGCTGTCAGAATGTTTTTGCATGCTGAATTCTGCACCAATTGGTGTACTGGGGGAAAAATTGTTGTTTTCTGGTCACTGCTGACTATTGGAAATGTCAGGTCAGTGGCTGTTACCCTGTATCTCCAGTACTTCTGCTGCAATTCTGCTTGGCTCAGCACATTTTGGGTTTGTGCTTATGGCAGCATGTGTTGTTCAGTCTACTCTTCCTCAAGGCCAGGAATTAACATAACACTAACAGCTACTCTTAAACCTCCCTGGAGAAAGAACTCATGCTCAGTATCTGCACACCAGCTTGTGGTCAGCCTGAAATTCATTACATTAAACTCAAGTGGCATAGTTAAAGCTATAACAAACGCTTAATCTTCAGAAACCTGGGAGAATGATGAACCCATTCCTGGTCAGTAACCAACCTCAACAGAGAGGTGAGGTTACTGTATGACAGGAGCCTCTTTGCAGTGGGATTATACCCTGTCTAAATACTCTATGGTTTTGGGGTGCGTGTTAGCCCAGTTAGCAGAAAGCACACAGCAGGGTTTGACGGATCCTCTCCTCTTTTATATTGGGTATTAATTTCAAATGCCTTTTTTGCATCTCTGTTGCATTTAAAAAGCAGAATTGTTCAGCACAGTTGTTCATTGTGGGTGATTTAGCAGTAATTAGATGTTAACAGAAGTTTTGTTCTGGTGATTACTGTATGCTATGACTATAGGAAACACTGCATGTTTAGAAGTTGTCTAGCAGTTGGCATTATGGTACTCATTTGCCTATAACTATCAGATTAATAAAGTAGGTTGAACTCTCTTATATGTCAGTGCTTGAACTTTAATGTTGCTGTCTGCCTGGGTTACAGGCAGTCACTGTGGTTCAGCAGTTCCTGAGAACAAGGTCTTGGGGAAATGTTACTTTGGCTCTGTGTCCTCTTTATGAAGCTGCAGTTCCCCCTCATGGCATGCTGGGTGGGATGTCTTTCCTTTCCTCCACACTCCTTTTTGGAGGGTCCTTGCAGAACTGCTTTGTTCCAAGGTGGGAAAAGCACCTGAAAGAGCTCATCCCTTTCAAGCTGCTGCTCTGAGATCTTTGTTCCTTCACCTCAGGGTGTGTGACAGGGAAGTGGGACCTATGCCTGGGGAGACTAGGGAGCATGGAGTTTCCTCAATGAGCTCTGCATGATGCTTGTACCTGCATGCCTGTGAGTGGTGTCTGGATGACAGTTCTGGATTTGCTGGAGTCCCTTCCTAGAGCAAAGCAGTGACTCTCAGCTGTGTGCCAGGAAATCATTGTGCAGCTGGCTTCAGATCGTGGCTTGACACTGGGCCACAGATCAGATGTCTTGTGACTCCTGTGTTGGTGATGGGTAACAATTTGGTACCTCTGCTGTTCTTTCACGGCTCCAGGATATTGGGATCAGGCTGTTTAGTATCAGAGGTCTGCTTCTGTCCAATCTGCAGGATGTACTGCAAGCTGTGAACCCCCAGTTTATACAGGTTTGGTGGAGACTTCCAAGGTCTCTGCAGCTAAATTCCGTTAAGATGATTCCTTGTATCCATGAGGCAGAGGTGAGAGCAGGCAGGCTACCACCAAGGTTCCTCCCCTTCCTCCTTCCACAGCTTCAGGGCACCAAGTGAGAAGGGTAGGACAAACCTGTTCAACTAGCAGACATGCTTTTAGTGAGAGAATCATCCAGTTGAAGGATGTCTATTTTAGATGTTTGGAGTGAATTATTGCACCAGCTCTTTCAGAACTGGAAAGGTTGATTAAGAAGTGGTGCCAACACCTGCAGACAGTTTTTCTGTGATGGTAATGACACCGAAGATGTTCTTTATCTACCCTGTATTGCAGACATAACAAATATGCAGCAGCAATAAATTAGATAAACACAGTTCAACAAACTCCTAGTTATGAGTGTTTCAGAGAGAAATACTGCTTTCTAAAAGTAAGCATCTCTGAACTATTACCTAAATCTAAAGGGAGAAGTGATTTCTCAGTGCAGTAATGAATTATGCTGTCGTGAACAGGGTGTTATGCCCTGTCTCAATCTGTTTCATTCTTAGAGGCATGTTTTGCATAAACTAGCACAGAAGTCACACCAGTTACAAAGTAAATCTTAATCACTAAATGACTACCCTTTATGTAGGACCTCATCACAACCCTACATATTGATAGAAATATCATTCTGCCAGTCCATTAGAAGTTTGAAGACATTTTCTTATGCCTGCACTCGCAATTGCACCTACATGTGGTTTCAGGAAACCTAATGTAACAGTCAGATTAAGTGCTTTTTTGCCTATGGCTATTTTACTGGAAGTCCTGGTAATGAAGACCCCAGAATAAGCATTTGTGTCAAAAAAAGCATGTTTTCAGTGCTTCTGCAGTGGAAAGAGATGAAGTAAGCATCTGTGTTTCTCTTCTATTATTGATTATTTACTGTAGCTCTCACTAGAGGATAGAGGACTAAGCTACTCTGTCTCAAAATGTCAAACCTCAACCTTTGTGCAAACTTTCTGAAGCTCAGCAAGCTGTGTGAAAATGGGCCACTGTGATTGAATAACGTTCATGTGGAAGTAGTGAACTCCCACACAATACTGTATTTCACCATCTGCAACATGGTCTGGCTCTGCAATGGTTTTACAGGTCTGTGAAGCGTGTGCAGATTTTCTGGTGTTTCTATTTATAATAACAACTGTACTTGAAACATCTGTACAGAGATAAGTAGTATGTAACACTGATACGTAGATGCAGGTGCAAAAAGCATAGTTATGTTTTTGTGCTGAATTGTCCAGGTTGACTGTATACTCCAGTATCCATCATTGCTTTCAGTAGCAGATTCTAATCCCACCACAGGAGCTTGCTTGCTTAGTTTTCCTTTCTCTCATGCTCTCTTTCATCTTTTACTACTGGAAACACGCTGAAGTTCATTGCTGCTTTCGAACTGCAGTTTTGCAAGGCTCTTAAAAATTAACATTAGTTGGTTTTTAAGTCCACTCCATACACAGTGTCACAGGAAAGGACTTGGTTTCTTTCCTCCTATAGCCTGGTTTCTTCCTCCCTTAGCTTGGAATAGTCCACTGTATGAGAGGGATCATGTTATCTTCTCCCTGAAGTTAGTTTAAAGCCCCTGGGCTAACCCAGTGAGTTTATTGTTAGGTGGCTGCAGTGAGTAGCACTGAGGCAGAGGATCTCAAGCTCTCTATTCCCATGGTGCTCATGTCCTGTGCTTGCCAAACATGTCCTGTGCTCGCCAAACATGTCCTGTGCAGCTCTGTCCCAACCATCAGCTCCCCTATAAATCTGTAGCTTCATCTTGTCTTCTTCAGTGGGCAGAAAGGTTATAAATAGGCAAGAAGAGAAATGAAGTGGCCCAGATTGCTCAAAGACCTCAGCATTCACAACTGAGGCCAGAGCAAATGGCCTGCTTGTAGTCTCTATTTGTTTTAAAGTATCTGGCTTCAGCATACTTGACCCTGTTAAAAATTGAATCTAAAGGTTGCAGTGGGTGCATCTGCAGATATGACCCAAATCTGGTGGTGCGTACTTATGGAAAATCTGGCCCAATTCAGCTGTAACATTTCTGTTTAGTGTGAAGCCAAGTTGATAGTATCAGCAAAATAAAGACAAAGCAAATGATACAAAAAAATATGCTTGATGAACTTCTAATTGTTCTTTGAGCTCTGGGTAGGGTAAGGCAAAGAGTAAGGGAGGTATTACAGCATGTATCACTGAGAAGAAAATGAATGATCTTAAGGTCCTTTCCAACCCTAAGTATTCTATGATTCTATGAACATATTTCGAATTTCAAGTGCATGTTCTTGCAGAAAAGGATGTTCCTTTGCAATTTGGTTAGGGTGCCTGCTATCAGTTTTGGTGAAAGCCATGTTAGACCCCAGGCCATGAGGGTTCCAGGAGCTTAGAGTCTACTTCTGGCTCTGCATCTGTCATAGTCTATGTGCCAGGATGAGTTGCTACGCTCCCCTTTCACTTTCCTTTTCTATGAAAAGGGGTTACCTGTCTTTGGAAAATGCTATGAAATTGCTGTTTGGTAATCCTTTTAAAAGTCCTCACCTCCATGCATCTAAATGTGCCCCAAGACAAAAAAATAGCACTAAAAATAAGCATGATCCTGTGCAATTGCTTCTTAGTTTGATCCCTCATCAGCAGTGAAATTTGTAATCTTATGGAACCAAACAATTTCATACAGCAATTAATTAAAAGTAGGAATGCATCTTTCCTTTCAGCAGTAACATCTTCCCTGAGGTTGCATTATGAATGGTAGTGGCTTCACAGGGGCTACTCTATGGGGATTCCTGTATAGCAAGAAATTCTGAGCAAAGCTATTGCTGCTCCTCAGCACATCAGTTTAAAAAATAAATACTGGACTTTCTGCTAAGGAGAAAATGCATTTGTGTGTTCGGAGTCTTAATCTACAATAAGTAATTAGGGAAGACAAGTGAAAATCTACATTTGAACTTGATTTTTTTTTCCCCTTTTCTATGTTTAGAAATGTTGAAGTGAAACGCCCTGACAATTCAGACACCTTTTTCAAGTTGAGAAATTAATCAAAACCAACCTTTTCCTGCAGAGGTTTCATTTTCAGCCAAGTAGGCCTCTTCTGATTAAAGAAGTTGCATAAAAATTCTTAATCATCTCTGCACAGGAGCACTGCTGTAGCTGTTAGGTGATTCATACCTGTTTTGCAGACCAGTTTCATAATAATCTATAGGTGCTGTTGTAAGAATCATTACATGAGTATCTTTGTTCATCTATCCACAATTGTGTGGCCTTGGGGCAGTGTCCTCCCAGCTTTAGAGAGGTCGCTTGTGTAAAGGGGCACCAAACTATGGCATATAAACCTTTCTCAAGGAGCAATGGGAGGGATGGCATGTTCAGCATCCTGTGCTGGGCACTGGAGCTTGTGCCTGCAGCAAGGCCAGTGTGTGGACAAGGGGGTGGCTGGGCGGTGCTGTTCCTTCCCCTTCCTTCTGCAGGGTGCAAGGAGCCAGCTCAAGGGCTGGGAATTCCAGGGATCTCATGCCATGGAAACTGTTGGGTGGGATCTTTACAGTGGTGGACAGGGAGCAGGGGTGAGGATGAGTGGAATTAGTGAAGGGGTGAAGTGGAGAAGGAATGGACAGGCACTGTGATAGGAAGAATAGAAAAGATTTTGCAGAAGTGGGAAGAAACAGGAACAGAGCAGATATATGAAAGAAGGTGTCTGTAACTCTGGCTGTGATACCCAGCTGTGAATTTTCAGTGAAAGGTTTTCAGTACTAGGTATGCAAAAACCTTGATGGATGTTACCGTGAAATAATGGATTTGGTATATCTGGAAGCCTGTGGCTCTTGGAAATTGTACTTTGCTGGCTCTTGGGCTGTAAGAGCAGATACTCTTGGCTAACCTGCAGGGAACTTCCTTCCTCCATTTGTAAAGGAAATAAGGATGTGAAGATATGTATCTGTGCTGTTGTGCTCCCCCCTCCTGCTGACACACATGCTGCTTAGTGCTGGTGACTTTATCAGCTTTGCTTCAGGCATCATCTCCCTTGGATTCAAGGTTATCAGATAGAGAACTAGGAAAAAAGAAATTTAGCATTTGACTTGAACCCTTAAAATATAAATGATGTAACCCAGAATTCAGCATTACTCTTGCACGGACCTTTATAGATCAGCAGTCAGGTACCAAAACTGGAGGTCAGTGTTTTACCTTTGCATCACAAGATTAAAAATGGATGTTTCTTTCAGTGTAACCTGCACAATACAATATCTTACAGTTGCGTATTGACAGAAAGCTTTCAAGGCAGCTAAATACATGTTTGTAGCTGTGCTTTTAACTATTTTTAATGCTATGACAGATTTTGAACTGTAGAGATGAGGTGACAGCATGCTGCAAAGTGTGAAGTGTGCTTGACAATGTAATTAAGAAACTTGCTAGCTGGTCTACTAATTTTCAATGTGAAAACGACCCTTTCTAGTGCTTCTGCGTGTCATTCTTTGCAGGGCATTATCATAAGGCCTTCTATGTAACTTGCAGCATTACTGACAAGTTTAATTAGAAACATGTGGCACTTTAGCACTTGAGCATCATGGACCAAACCTTGTCCCACATCAACCCCTGCAGTGGAGGGTGGGATAGCTTGTGGATAGGAACTACAGAAAGATCTGAAGGTCCTACTATAGGATCCCAGGTCCTACCATGAAGACCTGGACAAAATCACTTTGCCACCTTGTGCTCACATGGCCTTCTGTAATGTAGGAACCTGCTAAGGCAAAGCAGTAGCTGTGGGCCTGCTTGCTCCTTCCAGGAGCTTTACTCTGCTCCTGTCCAGCTCTCTGGTGTGCTCTCAGCAAACAATGCATGGCAGCTGTGATGCAGAGGCTCCATGGTGCACACAAATCACGTGCTCTCAGTGAAGAGGCCTCACTTAACCTAATGTCGAAGCCAGCACAGGAACACCCGTGCTGATTTTTGACAACCAAGGAGATGCATCTCTGCCCCATAGCAAGGCTCCTGTTCAGCTCAAAGAGAGATAAAACTCAACAAGAAGATGAAGAGCGTCATTCCAGTTAATCTCTTTCTGAGACAGTCTCTGCTTTTACAGTAGGGGAGCATAACCCCTAAAAGCATCAAATGGCATTTGTGTTCTTAAGAAACAATGCCTGCCCTGAGTTGAAAATGTTTCAGATTCATTCTTTGGAAACAACTTGTGTGATTTCTTCTGTTTTCCTTCAAGCGTGATTCTGTTTTTCTTCAGCGCTGCTTGGGGTGTGTGGTTTGACACTCAGCTTGTCAGTTTAGTGTTTTGAGATTGGGAGTTTTTTGAAGAGGGCACATCTGTGGTTATAGAAGAAAAACAAGAAGCATCAGATGTTCAGTGTACAAAAAAGCAGAGCTTGGGAGGATCTTAGAAATGAATAGTTAGCAGACATAACATGTGTTTGACCCAGAGCTGGTGAGGGCTAATGCAGTATCTATGAAATCACTTATTTTTCCTTGGTTTCAAATGCCCTCTGCAGACATGACCTTGACAAGGAAGCAACACGTTAGCCATATTTCTAGTTGAGATTTTATAACAAAAATATTCACTATATATGTTCATTTATATAATTTATATATTCACTTGTATAATTTATAAGCAAAAATATTCACTAAAAAAAAGCCAAGTTGGAGCCCGCAGTTCAGGAAAAGAAAAGAGTGTATTCATAAAAATCTTTAAAGTAACGGGTTTCTCCTTAAAACCAAGGGACTGTGATTCCTGAACAAGGTGTCTGGGTGCCAAGACATCAGTTTTTATCAACAGGAGCTTTGTCATTGGAGCCCTTTTGAAAGCAAATGGAAGTGTCCGAACAGCAGCTTCGTTCCCCTGTTACTCTTTTAAACTGTTTGATACTGCAGCAAGAGACTGGGAATAGTTAATGCTGATGGATATTTAACTGAAGTCTTTTTGCAAGGACTAAAGGGTGGTGTAGGCTTAGGCAAGTTTGTGTGCAAAAGTGAACTGGGTGTAAAACTTGCTCGGAACTCAGCAGGCAATGGGGTTTACAGCAGTGCCTGCCTTTGTTAAAACACAGGGATTATTCCAGCTGGACCAACTGTGTTGTTAGCAAAAGGCCTTAGTATTTCAAACTTGATTTGGATCTTTCTCTTCTGTACTGATACAGTTGACCCTCTCTTTCCTGGCTATGCAGGTAAATAGACTATACCAATACAGCTTTGCTTGTGCCATCTCAGTGAAGTATGTTTAATGTTTACATGGTTGTTCATGCTTCAAGACTGTCCTCAGTTTGAAACACCCAGGTTTGGGTTGGTTTTTTTTTGCACAAGAAGTTACCTTCTAAAGCAATTCCTCAGTGGTGTTTTAACATGTCGACTGTCACAGTAACGTACCTGTGCCTTGAACTGCAGCCAGCCTTGCTGAATCAGTTCTAGCCACACATTTGTAGCCACTTATTCTAGTTATTAAATTAACAAATGGGAAGTGTCCGCAAAAGGCTTTCTCCTGCCTGTGACTAGACCTTGTAATACTGAGTTGTTTACGGAAAATCCAGCTCAGTGGCAAATCCTGATTAGGAAATGTTATCTTTTTTTTGCATTTATAGGTGATAGACATGCCTAACATACGGTTGCTATAAAATACCTTAGATGAGTCATATCTTAGCTGGCAGCTGTAAGCAGAGTTCTTCTGCCTTCTTAGATAATACTACCAATTATGATCTTATTTTGTGACTTAACTACTGTACTGTTAAATTATATTAACCTGATTTGTAGACACTCCTATTTGAGTAGGACATAAAGGCAAGATTTATGATGTAAATCCTGATCTAAGTGTTTGCAGCTTATTAAAGCTGCATCCAAAGTCCTTCAAACTCTCTGTAGTGATGACTAATTCTAACCAAACTACAGGACTCTAACCAAATTGTAGGCAGCTGCTGCTCTCCCAGTATGTGTTCAGTTCAGTTACATACCCCATGACATTTAAGAGGCTAAAAAGTGCCAGAAATGGCACTGATTTGCTGTGGCTTGCTATGATGCAGGATGTATCAGTCAGTAGTGCTACTGGCTTTGCTCTCTGATCTTTGCACACAACTTCTGTGTGTAGTCACAGCCGGCAAAAATGTACTAAAGATTTTGCCTTTAAAGTACAGGCTGCCAAAGCATTCTGGGGATTGACTTCTAAGGAGGGAGTTTTCACAGTGACAGGATGCAACTGCCTTGTCACCCATGTGTCAACTCTAGTCTGTTCTCAGAGAAGGGACATGTTAGGGAGCTGTTGTCTTGGGGTAACTGCAGGACAGTACAGTAAAACCAGCAAACAAGTGGTCATCTGAGGTGTTACAGGTGCCACACTTACTGAAGTATTATGATTGATAAGCCTTCCTCTGTCTAGGACTTAACTCTGCACATGCAGCTGTGGTTCACAGATCTTGGAAACACTGGTCAGAAAGTTGGTGCTCTTTGTTCTTGGCCTTTCCAGCCCTGCCATGACTGTTACTGTTGCCCCAAATGTGATGCTGTATTGAGGAGACTATGCTGAGAAAGCTAATCTCACAATATTGCTCATTTTCCAGGGCAAGAACAGTTTAAAAAGGCTTGTGCTTGTTTCTCACCTTTCTTCTTTGTGAATTGTTACTCTTTTTGGGTAGTATTGTCTGCTTTTGCAGAACTCCAGGTTGCTTTATGCCTTGTTCTACAGCTGCAGGCAACTAAGGGGGGATGTTAACATTTGATCACGCATGTCCAGACTAGCCACTGAGGTAAATGCATGCTTTCACTTGCTTTTTGAAACCAGAGTGTTCACATGAGAGCTACTTGAAGATGCAGGTTTCCAGCTCTCCCTCCCCACCTCACCAAATCCTGTTTAGCACCACAAATACCACAGTTCATATTCTACAGCGTCTTTCAGGCAGCCCTTCTCCCACTGCACTGAGTCTGCAGAGAAGTGGTTCTAAGAGTCACAATGGGAAGCTCAGAGGAGGAAAGGTCTTTAGCAATATTACTGTGTTTGCTAATGGCAGTCACACCTACTTCCTCTGGCTCTAATCAGAGGATGCTTGGCTGTCAGGTGGTAGAGATATGCAGCTGAGAAATAGAGGCCTTTATAGGTGCCTAGCCCTGCCTTATGTACCACCTGCTGCTTATAGAAACTTAAAACTTGCCAAAGAGAGGCTCATTCTAGATTTTCAATATTTAATGCTCATTGGAAATGACATTTCAGCATTAATCTCCTACCTCAGTGAGATCAAGGCAATCCCCACCTGCTGTACTGGGTGTTTATAAGCAATTGCAGAAATACAGAGGAAGTATGGAAAGCTTAGAGGTATCCTGGATGTACTTTCAACACACTGGTGGTATTTTTTTTCCTAAGGACTGTCACTCACTTTAATTCTTTTGCTTTTAACTTTTAGAGGTGAAGAAAAATGGAAGTGTGAAGAAGCAGCTGTCAAAATAACGGAAGAGCAGGATCAGATTGCTCAGAAACTTCCCACTTTGCAGGTCCTCATTCAATTCTGTGCCACACTTTATTACTAAATAAACTACCCCAGGCAGAGCCAGACTACCATGGTCAAAGAGCATCAGTCCTTTGTGAAGTGGAGACAGGCAAGTACCTAAGGTTAGATGTCTAAATTTAAAGGTGTGAATATTGGCTTCCCCTTCTCTCTTCCGTTTTCTTCTCTCTGATCCATTAGACCATTTCTCTCCATCAGTTAAAGGTCAGCTGAGACTTAATGTCCAACTGGGCTGCTCATCCCCACTTGCATTTTGTAGAGCTTAGATTCTCTAAAACCAGGCAGAGAAGGGTAGGACATGCAGGTTCAAAACCAAGATTCACAGGGCTGCCGTTTCCTCCCCAGACCACAACAGTTGCTTCTGCCTTGATTTTAAACTACAGGTCAATCTTCTGTGTGTTGTATGGACGCAGCCTTTGGGGCCTCAGATGTATCTCATGTATGTACCACACTCATTATTGTTCCCTGTATCACTCTTTAAAGACAGGGTAGATGTAATGTTCCAATTCTGGGTTTAGACAGTAATACAGCCATGTCAGTTATGCTGCTCTTGATTTACTGAGGTACTTGTTTGGTTTTGATAGACTTCAATGAAATAAATCAAAGGGTTTTTGTACTTGTTTTAATGTAGAATTTTGCATCACTATATATAAGCATAACATGATTTGCAAACTTTAAAGATGCAGGTACTTCAAATGCTTGATAATTTACAGGTTATATTATGACTTAACCGCTACTTCAGGAAAGTGGGCATGAAGTGAACCACTCTGACTACCCTTATTCCCTCCAGCACCACTCTGAATCCCCTTATTTCCTTCGGCACCCTAGAAAAATCAGCAGGCTTGGTCAATGGGCACAAAGAATCAACCAGCAGCAGTGGAGGGCTCTGTGCTAGGAAATACAGCATTACAGAGTGCAGTACTTACACTGACAGTGGTCACAGGACTGTGAACTGAACTTCAGTGAAAGTAGACAAAAAGCTTTTACTCCATCCTTTTTGGCCAGCACACAGACTGCTTTGAATAACTTTCACTAGGTTGATTTTTCTCTGTATATGTAGTTTTATTAACACTGTTCTCTTCCTGAGATGACCTCATTACCCCCACAGAAAATTGGGTAAGAAATCCATATATGCACTATGCAGGTATATGTTGCATATTGCTCCTTTGATGAAAAGAAGCTGTAAGAGCATGAAGCTGGCTTTGCTTTAAGCTTTAAACTTTCTTCTCTTCTTTACTATATCAGTGATAAACAACCTGCCTGAAAACATAACCAAAATGAGAAGGGAAAAGCAAAGCAGTAAGCTGAGAAAGGGTAAATGTGTAAAAAGACAGTTGTGGCAGAAATTAGCTTTAATCTCAACTAAGGTCTGGATTTGAACATTTCTAACCAGTTAAGCTGTTACGGAATATGCTTATAAGAAAACTACACAGATGAAGTTAATTTCTGGTGCTTGAGTTGTGCTCTTTGTATAACCAGTTGATGCTGACAGTACAAACCATCCTTTTGAGATGAGGCTACAGCCTTCCTCCTCCTTAAAAATAACAGCTATATGTATACTTCCTGCATTTACTTTGTATGTGTTTTATAATATGCATTTCCAGCATATTACAGAATGGGAGGAGAAAGGCTATTCTGTTCTCTTGGGGCAAGGAAAAACAAAGAGAGTGAATCCTAATAAAGAGGTCATTGGGCCTATGACCTGTTCATTGTCATTACCAGATCACACAGTTCTTACACAGTAACTGCTGAAGACCAAGCCTAAAAATAAACAGAAAACATCCCACCACAAACCTGACAGGAAGTGTAAAAACTTCCCAAATGAGAGCCACTGAACCTGCTCAAACACAGTCCTATTCCTGGTGTCATGTACATTTGTAATGCCTTCTAGGTGTACTCAGTAAGGCAGCATTGTCAGGGGGTTGTTGTAATCTTTATGCCCTCCCCAGCATCCCTATAGGCCCCCTTCAGATACTGGAAGGCTGTTATGAGGTCTCCATGCAGCCTTCTCTTCTCCAGGCTGAACAGCCCCACTTTCTCAGCCCGTCTTTGTGTGAGAGATGCTCCAATATACTCTTGTGATTGTTCTTAAAGATTACTGTTCCAAACATTGAATCAATTGGAAAAATGTCAGCTACAGTGTTCTTAACACTTCAGGCTAATATAATTGTTTTCTTTCTTTCCTCAGTTCCTGTAGATAGATTTTGGCTGAAGATTTCGAAGGCAAGTAAAATCCAAATCCCTTTCTACGGCTTTTAAATAGAATTTTCAGATGAGCTACGTTTTAACTAGTCTTAAACAACTGCTGTTGCAGTTGGCTTCTCCACAAGACTTGAGAATTCTTATTCATAGGAAGGAAATGAAAAATCAAAAGTTCAAGAAGTACAATTAAGAGTAAATTTATTTTTTCTTTTAAAAGAAAGAAGATCCAACACTTGAAGATGTTCTTCTGTTCTCCGTGCCACTACTTCAGAGAGCAGGAGATGTTGACATGATCTTATTCTGTGGGGAACAAAGGAGTGAGGTCAGTAATGTTCCTACACTAATTACTATAATGCTATATTAAATCAGTTAAATATGATCAATATAAATAAGGTATTTGTTGTTCACATTGTCAGCCTACCCAGAATGTAGAATGTAGTCTCAGTATTATGCGTAAAATACCTGGCTTTTAGCTCAGTTTTAGATCAAAAAGACTGAACATAATAATTTCATTTCCATAATAAAAAGCCCTAAGATTTAGCCATTGTAGCCACACTTTCTTTTGTAACAAATTGTAGCAGAACTTGAGTAAAAATTCCTCCAAGAATTGCAGTAAACCAACTCTACAAAAAACCAATTATAAATAAATTTATATATAAAATATATATTTTATCTATATAAGAATATTGTATATATAAACTATTATCAAAAGATTGAAGTGGTAAGTAAGCAGCTGGCCTTTACTGTAAATGATAAGATGATGACAATCATTTCCATACCATGCATTTTTCTTTAATATGTACTTTACACATGTTCTACTCTGGCAGCATGCACACTCACAAAATGCTGAAAATCAAACCTGTTGCTAAGTGGCTTAGTTTTATACCATGCAAAATAACTTGCAATTGACTGACCATTGAAGCGGGCAGTCCTTGAGAAATATTCTTGTTAAACTTTCCAGATCTTCCTTTGTGAAATGCAGTTCCTCCAGCAATGTAGTCAGGAACTGGGTGTGCACTGGGCTCATCTCAGTACTCTTGAAAAGTGGAGTAGTTTGTGACAATCTGGCAAAAAAAAAAGTAAAAATTAAGTATATATTTGATACAGGAAAGTGACTTTTAAGTGTCAGATGTAAGAAAGCAAAACTTGTGAGTTTGAATACCTGTATGAAGAAAGGCACTTATGTCATACTTGATCCATTACAGTATGTAAGGTTGTATGTATTATACAGGTGTACATTGGTCTATAATGTAGACAAACTAAATTTAGAAGAAAGGGCAAAATGTGATATAATTACAGGAAAAAAGGAGGAGGTTGTCAGTCATTTTCTTCTTTACCACCAAGCTCCTAAACATTCATCCTATAAAAGTTGTATAGCTTTTTATATAACATGAGAACTGTAAAGTCCTTAGAGTAACCAAGAGGACTATTTTAAATACAAATACAAATATATATATATAAATACACTCAAATATAAATTCAAGATGAATATTTTAACTCTTTGATAGAAGTTGTACTTAACTGGTAAGTAATGAAGACATGCAAGAGGGCCCCTTACTTGGATGATTCTCCCTCTGCTCTGTATGCCATAACACACATAGTATGTCAAAACAGCAAATGCATTTTGCTTGAAGACCAGATTTCTCTAAGCGCATAGAAGCCTGTCAGAGAGGCATTTTGGAGTATTACTAATCTTATTTGATGTACATGGGTTCATGAGACATCAATTAAATTCTCAAACCGAGGAGCAATTTGAGTGAGTAATCAGAGCAATTGGATTTCTTAGTTTTGACAGTCTATTATACAGTGAACTATTTAAAAACAGGCTTTAAGAAAGCCAGACAAAACTAGAATGCTAATTTAATCTTGGAAGTTTTTCTATGGGATATTAAGTATCAATTTTAAAGCTGATACTATAGCAAATCTTTGCTATAGTGAAATTATTTTCTGGTTTGGTAGCAAAATTAGGTGCTTAAAGTCTCAAAGTGCCTGCAGACTTCCATTTGGGCCAGATTTTCTGAACTGCTGTGTCGATGAAGTTCATCAAATTTCACTGGTTTTAAAGCTTAAATGAACGGAAGCTGAAAGTAGTTGCCAACTAGGAGAATAAAGTGTATATACATGAGAACTGACAATAGAAATAAATAGGGTATTAGCGCACATCCAACACCAAACACACACAGTATGCTGCTAAAATGCATTCTTCAGTTTAGAAGGAGCTATTGCCACGCAGATTTACGTATATAACCATAGAATGGTTAGAGTTGGAAGGGACCTTGAAGATAATCTAGTTTCATCCCTCTGCCACAGAGACACCTTCTACAACACCAGGGTGCTCATAATACCTGTATGGAGATGAGGTGAAAAGATCAGCTGCTGGTTTTCATTTGTGCTTTAATTTTATTTGAATCTACTTTTATCCTGAAGTTCTTTATTTTTTACATAATTCTATTGCAAAGGTAGTAACACTTGAATCTACTTCCTAAGAACAAATGATTTAAAACCCCCCCTCCTTTTTAATGATCAAAATCAAGTACTGAAGCTTATGCTTCAGCATGAATTGTTACTGACAAGATCACTTAACAAGAACTCATCTCCTAGCACCAGTTACTTCATCTGGAATACTGTATTTAAATAAATAGTGCCAAATTTAAGTAGTGTCAAATAAAAGTTGATGCTATAGAGGAAGGAATTATTTTAGAATATGTTCACAAAATTATGTGCATTTAATAAGAAACTTCAGGTAGTCAACAGCTTCTTAAAAAATTCTCAGCTCAGAAAACCTTATAAGCAACAACTGAGATCAACCTCCCTGCAGTAATTGGTAGTAAGACCATGTCCATTTCTAGAAAGCTGCATATATGTCTTTTAAGCAAAAATAGTAAGATCTTTTGTTTGTGAACAATTGCAAAACATAGTAAGTAGAGTCCCCTAATAAAAAATCTACAAAATAAATGATGACTTAATTTATTTTCCATTTCTTTTTGGATTCTATTTCAGTAAGTACTTTTAGCTAAATGTTTTAACTATCCGACACTGACACTTGGGGACAAGGACTTTGGTAGATGCTCAGAAAAGGACACAGCTCAGAAATAAATAGACTTGTGTACAAACTCTGCTATATAAACCCTCCCACAAAAGGGAAGTGTTCACAGTTGGATTTGTGATTTTTGGACTGAGGCCACAAGGATTTGTAATGTATTTGATGACAGACAGGACTGAATTGCTTCTTTACCCTAGTGAAATGGGTAAAGCAGAGTGCTGCTGCCCAGGGTGACAATTTGGAGGTTGAGTTTTGCATTATTTTATCAGAAGGGGAGCAGAGGAAGTGCTGATAAGGGATCAGAGTGACCACATCAGGGTGTTAGACTGGAGACAAGGATAGTGAGAGGAAGACCTGGAGATGCATTATTACCAATCTTCAGTTCACCCTTCTCAGGATTTAAGTAGGTAATACATTAAACAAGACTGGTGGCAGGGGCAGTCCTGACTTCCTGAGTGCTGGTACCAGGCAGCATTAACACTGCTATTGGCAGTGTTGGAGATTTACATGTATTTTTAGCTGAATTTTCTTACTCTTGAGTTTAACAGGCCATGAGTAAAGGTGTTATATTTCAAAAAGAGCAGAAATCTTGTGCAGTTTTAAGTAATATTCTAAAACTTAAATCTTTATACTCGCATGCTAAGCAATCTATTTGTGTTTTCCTTTTCTGGAACTGCAGTCAGTGGTATGACATGGTTTCATGAATTACAAACTTGTCCTAATTCTCAGAATGTTTAAAGACACTGCTTGTAAAGAGTAGCTACTATAGCCCATACTAAGAAAAAGGTATTGCTATTGTCAGAGAAACAGCCAGGCATTAAATATTGAGAAACTGAGTACTCTTCTACTTTTAACTGGCTGTTGGAGCAGAAGCTTTTGTCTGCAAAAGAACAAACACAAGTTGCTGGTTTGCAGAGAGTGGTTAAGTTCTGTGCTCTAAGTAACACTGGTCCAATGACTATTTGAGGCATAACTACTGCATGACAGTACATTAAGGGCTGTGCTCTCATCCTTGCATGAAATCCTAACAAAATTTAACCATAATTGTATGCAAATAAGCCAGAACAGTATTTGGAATCAGTATCTTCAAGTCACTAAAGGTGCGATGACCTTATCTCTGAAGAAACTATCATGGCAGATTAAATTTAATGATATACAGGATTTCAGTTCCAGGATCATGGAAATGCCTTGAAACTCTGCAGCACCTTCAAAAGATATAGAATATAAACAGGGAATACGACACTTGGGACCACAATAGTAATAACTGGCTACTGCAACAGTTGAGAGAGAAAGATTAATTCTGCTTCTCTTTCTTCTTTTTCATGTTACATTATTCACAAAAGTTTGTTCCACATTAAAGTAAAACAAAAGTAAGAATCCAAGGGATTAAATTATTTCAAACCAATCACAGAAGCACATAGACCTAAACATTACTGTCCAAAGTTACTATGTCCATTATATATGTCCATTAAAATAAAACATGCTCAGTTCATGGCAAAGTAGCACAGTATAGATCAGGCTTCATGAAAGTGTCTGTTTCCTGCATACCCACTTACACCAGTTTAAGACGTGTTAAAAACACCAAACTAAATCTGATAAAGTTTGGGTTTTTTGGTTATTCTATATGTCCAAGGGAAAAACGTGAAATTCATGTGATCATCAAGCTATAACATGACATCTCCGTATCACACAATGTTCACCCTGTTTCAGTGCTTTGTATGAACTAGTATTTTTATGTAGTTAAAAGCACTAATTGGCACTTCCTATCCAAAAATGATAATATCCTTTTAAAGAAGCTCAACAAAAAAACCCAAACTAATTGTATGGCACGATTCTTAGATTTTGGACCTCAGGAAAATCTTTCTGATTCTGTGTAAGATGAAGTCTGTAATCCTCTTTGAAAATAAGTTTAAATTTCAAAGCCAGCACCATGGTATCAGCCAGTTACAGCTTTCTGGAACAGATGCCTGAAAATGGGTAAGAACAAATCCACCTGAGAGCTGGAAGCTTTCTGTTCCCCCAAAGCTGGTCACTTAAAATGATGCAGAAAGTATGGAGAAGTTGAGTGCCCATAAATTTACCCAATATCATGCAAAAGCACTTGTATATTCATGAATAAAAGCCATATGTTAAATCTAAAAAATAGCAACAAAAAAAAAAGCTCCTTCTAGGAAAAGGTAACTATTGCCACTCCCTTACCTTGTCTGGCATGCTTGGAACTTGAATGAGAATGGAATTAAATAGTGGAATGACAGAACGGACAAGCACCAGCTGTCCTTCCATAGAAAGCTTTGGAAAATAGGATATGAATGATTTTTCCAGTTACGGGCATTTGAGCACCATGAATAAGACTTAACGTAATCACCACAACATAAAACCTATTTTTTTTAATTCAGTTTCTTTCTACCTTTTGTTTCAAACACTTAAGCCTTGGGTTTTTTAACATCATCAAAACCAGGATGACTGAAACTATTCTTCTATCAGAATGACAAAGTGGCACTAATGAGAGCAAAAGTTTCTTGAGCATTACCTGTCAACTCCCAACAAAGCATTAAACAGAACCCGATCTGAATAGAAAAACCCTTTGCACTAGAAGTCTTCCAGGGTATTGCCAATATTCAGACACAGAAGAGCAATATTTAATGAAACTGTACATTGAAGCGTACTGGTGAGATTTGGCAACCAGCAGTTAGTGATCCAGTGCTCTTTGTGTTTGATCAAATGGCACTGAAAGCAAAGCAGCTTATTGAAGTCAAAATCTTTAATTCAGAAGTAGGGAATACCACCATCATGTGGCTCACAGATCTTGGAAATTATCAGTTTTCCATTCAAAAGTCACACTTGGTCAATTCCAGATTTGGAAGAACAAACTCATAAAAGTAGGACTGCTCATCTTTATGAATAATTAATTGGTGCTTAGAAGAATTAAGTTACAAAGCTTTAAACCCACAAGATTTCCAGCTTTCCCTCCTCCACATGTATTTTTAGTAAACATTTGGGACAGAATTACCTACATATCAACTGCGACAAGAAGTATTAACGTATTTGTATTACCAGTTCTGTACAAACCATTTTGAGTTGAAATCATGAAGGAAATCATCTCTGATAGCTTCTACAAAATACAAAGGATTGGAACTCACAAGGACTGGGGCATTTGATTTTGTAACAGATTTGATGTGCAATAAGAATGTTATTAACTGCAAATGCCATTCTTCTAATATAGCAGTTTTACAGAATACAGTCTTAGATTCCATTTTAATTATGTTCCTATGAAGGAAGTCTCTGACACAACTGATTAAACAATTTCATTTAAGACAAATGGCTAGTGACTCAATACAACAAGTGTTACAGATCAGCAATAAAACTCATTGAAATAATGTGCACTGCAGCCCATAGACCATCTGCCTCCACATACAACTGGAGTGTGGCCAATGTATCAGTCACTTAAAAATAGGGCTTCAGTTGATGGGGTGAACTGAAACACTTGCATTTATCCACTTCATGAACCCCTGCACTGAAAGGCACTCAGACATTTTGACAGAGTAAATCAAAGCATCACTGTGATTCTGTATGCTCTACACAACATATTGACTGCTTGCTTAATTAATTGAGTCCCTCACCAGTATATCACTGCATGCAGTACACTTGTCTAGGGACAGCAGTTTTGTTAGTAAAGAACCTTAAATCACAGCAGAGATTTCCACAGCCCTTAAAGCATAATGCTTCTATCAGGCAAGAGTTTGTATCAGCCAGAAAGCTGATTTTAGCACAATGTGACTGTAGTTGTAAGTTAAAGATGCAACACTAGGGAGCTTAAAAAAATGATAACCTTTGTTATAATTAAGTGGTTACACAGATCATACTGGTTTAGCCTACATTCAGAAATTAGCAACCATTACAGCCTCAGCTTCTATAATTTAGCTGTTATGCTCAGTTTTGCTTATCTCCCCACTTGTTTCTTACAACTCTAGTTCGAGCATGATTTAAAAAGCTCAGCATTTAAAAACCCCAAACCTTAAAAGCAAAAGACTGTCTCTAGAGTGAGTATTTTCCATTAGAACACATTAATATTTGACAGACAATCTTGAACTGGAAGCATCTCACAACCAAGATGCACAAGAATATATCTCTGTAATTAAGTCTTCTTTTAAATCAAATTATGTTAGTGACAGAAAAAAAGAATTAGAATCAGTGTCATCTGCAACTCTGAAATTAAAGCAGCCTCTCATTTGGGGCTCTTTGATCAATACCCTATTTATCCACTTCATGACCCCCCCACTGAAAGGCACTCAGACATTTTGACAGAGTAAGTCAAAGCATCACTATGATTCTGCATGTTTTACACAATATCCTATTGGTCAAAGAGGGAAATCGGTAT
>JBCJKH010049904.1:11209-22695 GCA_039877255.1 Loriculus beryllinus | reverse complement strand
TGACAGTTTTCTTTAATCTCCCCAAGTTTTTTCCTATATTCCATTTTCTTAATGAAAGATAAAATACTTTAAAGCCCACAGTGTTGAATGGTAACAACTGACTGAAATAAACAGGCAATTTTCTTAGTGAGGAAAAAAAGCTACTTCTGGTCTAGTTTTAAACATAGCCTGAAGAACCCATTCTCATCATAAAGACAAGAATTTTGAAGCTAAAGTGCCACTTATGTTTTATTTATTATTTAACTTCCTTTCATTATTGTGTACTGACTTGTCCACAGAATCCAGCACAGACACTTCAATCCTCTGATGGCAATAGGAACTAAATTATTCATAGTTTAAAATTTTTGTCCACTACATTTCAATCAATGCTACAAACACTGATTCAGAATCAGCAACCGGATTCCTACAGAATCCGAGTATATGGCGAACCTCACACTTCATTCACAAGTTAGCTTTGCTTCCTGTATCCAAGACCTTCATTTGCCTATGCAGCTTCTACAAATCTGTTTAAGAAGAATGTTCTGTTTGATACATACATGTTTACGTATATACTTACACACAATATAGTTTCTTCTTTTAAAAGTCACCTTTCACACACACTTTTTCATATAGTTGACGTCCAGACACAAATCAACTTCCATTCCCTTTTACTGGAGCCAAAATTCACTTGTGGTGCAGCCCAGGTGGTTACAACTAGTAGAAAAAGGAAAGCACACCTACAGGAACAAGAGTTTATCTAACTACATGATAACAAGTGCTTATTAACAACTGAAAAAGAGAAAATGGATTAGATTCCTTCCCTTCCTTTTTTCTTTCTTCCCCCTGCAATCACTTGTGTCCAAATAGGCAACTGGTAATTCAGACAACACCAGCCCAACCAACATTGCTTTCTAAGACAGTAGCTGGGGACTTATCCTTGTCAATCTTGACAATCCTTGGGATTGCTTGCAAATTTGACAATCCTTGGGATTGCTCAGGAGAGCTCCCTTGTGTTGTATCGTGCTCTCCTCACGTAGGCTTTGAAGGCTGAATAAACAGTTGCAAACCACTTTGCTGGTTCTACTCTAACATACCATCCAAGAGTTCATGTCTTGTTTGTCTATCAAGCTGCAAAAAGAAAGTTTTGGAAAGGCACACCAGTGTTTTAACTGTACTGTGCAGGGCATCCATGTTGAGGCAACAGGCTTCTAGCTACCTGACAAGGTACAGAAACTGTTTATTTTGAATGACTGAATGAAATGCAAATGTTCTGGATCTTTGCAATTTTTTTTCATTTTTTTACCTAACGAACACACTATGTGCATGAACAGCAGGGTAGATTGTTTATGCCACTTTTTCCCTCTGCCCCAAGAGTTAAGAATCTCTCCATCAGCTGCCAGCTGTTATTTATAACAGCCAGCTGCGTGACTTCAAAGATCCTGCAATAAATAATATTAATATAATAATATTGCACTGATAAAACAAGAGACAGACGAGGAAAAAATTCAAGTAAATTCAGACTGCCTTCAAAGTACTGACTGCGTAAGACAGATGCCCTTTGACTTTCAATGAAGGACAAGCAAAACACATATATAGAAAGAATTTTATTTACATCATTAGGTCAGGAAGTAATTTTACAGGCAAAGAAAATGCAAAGGAACACCCAAAGTAAGTGTGAGATATGTTCAGAGAAACTATGGTGGGACATTTCATCAAATGGCATAATGATTTAGTATAATTTAGCACAGCTATTTAGTGCCGTTTGTGTCAGTTCTCTACACTGTATGCCTGAAGCCAACATGCCTTGAACATACACTGCATTTGCTAGCGTTATGCTGATCCCGTAACACAAAGCAGTTGGCTTTATTCAGTACTTGGGGCTCACTGTTTTTAGCCCAGGCATAGCGTGTCTAAGAAAGAACACTCTGGAAATACTCTGATATTACAATGTGAGTGATAAGAATTCAGGGACCCCTGACTCCTTTAAAGCTATGGTAATAATATGGAATGGTTCGACTGGCCTCCTGTTCTAGTGGTGTTGGGGAACTCTGTTTGCAAACATTTGTGTTAAAATGACTACCAAGACTGCCATCAACACAAGTATCAGATAGGCCTGGCAAAAACCAATTGCTTGGGCAATCTTGTGCAAATCAGAGTTTCCAGATTTAACAGTGGATTAGAAAAACCTCTAACCAGACCAGATGACTGAAGCAAGCACAAAACCAGCTCAACAACATCTATCTTCCTTATGCAGGGTACTCTTCACACAAAGCTTAGCAGGATCAGAGATTGTGATTCCTATTACACAGTTACAAAAACCTATTTTGTATTAATAGATATGACTGCAGAATAAAGTATGGTACCCACCTCTGTGTTACCATATCCCAAGTTATTACTACAACATCAGTTCACAGATGTAAAGCATGGGAACTTCTATCATAGTGTGTGGATTTAAAGCACCAATACTCATACAGGGATTTGTTCAAAAGGTTTTGGTCGAGTTCACTATGAAATCTGCATAATGCCAAGGCAAAAAGAAATTCACAGCAGAAACCCAGAAGAAATCACTATCAGCTGTTTGTTTCTAACAAATCTAAGTTTCTTAGATACACATTTCAAGGACAGGCCTTGTTTAAAGAGCTGCATTTATTTGAAGTCTGTTTCCTGCTGACCAGCTGACAGATCAAAGGTACTTCTCAGTCCTACCATTTGTTCCCATTTTCCATTTTTTCCCCTCTTTTTCAACTTATGTCAAGATTCAAAATTTATTAAATTTACATTTATTTAATAAATTTAAAATTTATTTTTAAAATGATCCCTTTCATCCTTTTAAATCTTGTATTCCTTACATTTTACCTTCCACAAAGTTTTCTTGGGACACCTCTCAAATACTGGAATCTATACCATTGAAGTCTTTGGGTTACTTACCTACATGAAATTAAGCACAGGTGTAAGTCTCTTTTAATTTTAAGATTAAAAAATGCTTAGTTATAAGCTTTTGAGAGCCTGAACCTTTTACAGACTTTGTAAAATACACACTGTTGTATAAATTACTGTGCACATACCACGGGACAATTTAATACCTAAAGATGCCTTTATATACAAGCCTTGTATATTTAATGAACTAAAGATTCTTTCATATACATCCATTTTTGCAACTGCAGGACTTGATTGCTGCCATATACTGGTCACCTACTCCTATCAATTCATTATCTCAGTGATACATACAAAAAAAAAATCAATACAGATTAAATAACATGTATTGTCTTACAGTTAAATCACCTACAGAGCAATGTGCTTGGGTAAATAAATTGTCAGTTCTTGACTTCATAAAATGTACTCACCTGTACTCAGTTACTATGGAAACAATGATCATAAAATAGTTTAGATCATAATCATAGTTTAGTTTCACAACTTTCTAACATCATTGTAACTTGATTATCTGCCTTTCAGTCCAATTCACAGACCAAGCACCTGGGATAATGCAGCTGAGTAAAGAGACATGCCAGGAATAGGCTTGTTTCCACTCTGTCCACAGGGTTTTTTTCTTCAGAAGTTAAACGTAAGGATCTCAGTATTTTTCTACTTGCCATGCCAGTTTGGAAAAGCAATGTCAGTGCAGCTGTAGCCCTGACAAAATGAGGGTCTTAAAAATCCCACAGAGTTAAAGATTTGTATGCAACTCTTCCCCAGACATCCAGCTCCCATGAGAATTCAAAACCAACCAAACAAAAACCACTCCCCCTTCCACCCCAAAAAAACCCACCTCCCCCAAACTCCTTTTCCTGTTTAATCGCTTAATTTCCAGATCTATTATTGACTTGCTGATCTCCAGTAAATCACTGTCCTATCCTTAATCTCCATGTTACCCTCTCTATAACAGAACACTATTAACAGTGATTTGTGAAAGTATACCTAAAAAAGCAGAATACCTGATGAGGTTTGAACTGAACATGAAGAATGACATGAATCACAACTATTTTTTATCCTTTAAAAAAACCCCGTGGGTACCTCATCTCACAAATACCAAGTTTTATGAAGAATGAATTACAGCTATTCAGTGCCATAGTCAAATGTTCAGACAGAGAGATGGATAAAGAGGGTGGGAGAGAGGGATATATACAGCTCTAAGTGTGATGTACCTCAAAATGAAAGGAAACGTACCGAGATACCAAACCTCTACATAATCAAGCATCCGTATGGCTTTTCCACTGATGCTGGTTTTGCACCTAACAGTATGAATTATGCACATGTACCTTCCCATACACTGGTTAGCTATGTTTGCTGCCAGCCAACTAAAACACACTTCTAATTTACAGAAGGAATGGGAAAAGAACACAATTTGTTGTTATGGGAAACACTGTTCCAATTTCTTTGTAATATGCCATGCAAAATTTTATGCATAGTTACTTTATGCTTATTTATGCAATTCTGATTAACCAGTGGCTGCCATCTTATCCCAAATATTTACTTTAATCATACACTTTGTATCAAAAGAGCCATCTGCATCCTGATGCTAAATCCATCAGCTTGGATTATCTGTAAATTCTGAGAGCTTCATCATAGCCCATTGCCAAGAGATGCACTTTATACATCATCTTGTCAGCGACATGGATTTCTTTCCTCCCTTCCTTCCTCAAAAAGGCTGTGTTTTCTGTTTTCATAAACGTGAAAGGAACACATTTCAGAAACAACTGTACATCATATTCACTGGTAACATCCCACATCAGACTCAGAACTTAATTTCCAGACTACATGATACCACTGGGTGCCAAAATGTTTCATATCTCAAGAAGTAACAAACTAACAAGTAGTAGAACAAAATTCCTTTGCACCAGATTCCTAAAGTACTAGGAAACCTTAAAGAGAGGAACGATTGGATTTTCACAAGATATTGCTCTTTCAGGGATTCTCTACAGTCACAGTTTTCCTGTGGTAGTGGTTCCAAAAGAGTTAAGGAATACAATATTTCTACTTTGGCCACAATTCATTTCAGTGCTAATAGAAGCACAGGACACACCACTTAATCTAGCAGAGGTGCCATTCTGACTCTCTGCATAGAGCTAACCAAATTAATCCAGAACTAATGCTAAAAATTCTGCTGGTATAAAATACCTGGGGATCACATGCTAGGAAGCCATAATAACCTTTCCAATGATGTGTACCAGAAATAACAAGCCAAATCAACACTGATTTTCATCTTAAAATGAAGTTTCCTGTAAGTCAAAAACACTGTATGTGTCATACCCCCATTAATGTAGGCTGTTCTTTAGGAAGTTTACTAAGTTAGAACTCTGAAAATGAAAGATGCAAGTGTGTGTCAGTCATGTTTTTCTTTTAACAGGTGGGTAATGTTTCATGATAAAAAATGTTTGCATTGAATGTAGTAAGCTTAATTATTAATAAGGAAGCAAGTATATTTTCGTAAGGCTTCAGGATTCAGTTGCAAAATGAACAATTCAGTTTGTTCAGTGGATGAAGGTAAAATACATTTAGTTTTAAACTAAGTTTAGTGCAGCTGTTAAGAGTGTGGATTACTCACATCTTACTTTCAGCTTTCTATATTACTGTGTAATTGTACAACTTACTCTGTGCTATGACATGACTTCCAATAAGCAAAGGTGTAAGCAGCAATTATGTAAGGAGGAAAACTCAGACATTACCAAAGAAATCTTCCAAATATATACCTTGTCAAGAACTGTAAGTTTAAAGTAGTTATCTCATAGGGCTGGGCAATTCTTCTGTCTGCTTGATCATAATTGTGGCACAGAGTTCAACTGGACATGAACTTCACTGCCTGAGTTAGCTTCCCCCAGAGTCAATGTGATAAAGCAGTCTACTGAAACCCAGCGTGCTATCCTTCTGAGGGCTGAAACAGAAGTTGCAACAAAAATCTCTTGTTTACTCACACAAAAGGCTAAAACTAAGTGGCAGAGGAAAGTGCTTTCCCTGCTACAAGAATCTTAATTCACTGATACCGGGGGTTGAAGGTCCTTTTCGCCTGTGCAGTGCCCCCCTCTGGCCATGGGCAAGGGTCTCAGGATAAAGTAAATGAGTCTTCCTCTTGTGAGTAGGGGTCTTCAAGATGAAGTAAGCAGTCTTCCTCACAGTGTACTTTTCACCTTTGGCACAGTTGGACACTCCAGTAATCACATAACTAGCTGAAATCAGCCATATCTGTAATTCTTCTAATTAACTAGCAAAGATTTAAGACAGTGTGACCTTCCTGCAAAATTTATTACAGGATGGGCAAACAAGGAGTATCCCAAGCTAGCAGATGTTTGGGAGGCTCTGTTTCTAAGCTAACAGGTAAGTTAAAGGATGCTGTGAAGCAATTCATGGTTATTGGGGTTACTAAATCCTGCTATTTCAACACAGACTTACAACACAGACATTGTTCTTTAAAGCTAAAGATACTTTTGAAGACCGGTGTGAAACAATTAACTCATGTTTAGTGAGGCCACCAAATTCCACAGACTTACAACATAAAAGTTTTGCAACTTCACTCTATGTTTTTCAGGCACTAGCTTTTCTTATATCAAGCTCCCTTGTACATCAGTTGGACCTCCCTGTACTACTCCTCTGTCCATTGGCTAAACCCCCTGTATCACAGGGGGCAGGGCTGGGGACCCAGGTCCTGGTCTGCAGGGACCCTCCCCTGGTGCTCAAACCCCGCCACCCTCCTCTCCTAGGACATGGCTCTGTCCCAGCCTCTCCTCCGGCGGATTGGTGGCATAAACCAAGGAAGGGGCTCTCCCAGGTCCCCTGGACTCCACAGCTCTGGAGCTCCGGCCCCACCGTCTTCTCCATCCCTCCCTTCCCCACTCCTAACCTGCGGGTGGGAGCCGTGTCCACTCCTCAGGCACCCAAGAGGCACCGTCAGCACCTCATGGCCTCATCTCCACCTCCAGTCTCCTTGGCTCACCCCAGGGCTAACCCCGGCACTGGGGGGGACCAGAGAGGGGCCTCACCCTGCACGGCACTGAGCTGCCCAGGCACAGGCTTTTCCTGGACATCCCAAGGGGCAGGGCTGAGGAGCCCCTGGTTTGAGACAACACTGGTGCCATGCCCTGACTCTGCCCAACCACCTTTCCGAGATCAGGAAGCTGGAGGATGCCCTTTGCAAGTTGGGGTGTCTGGAGCTGGCTGTCAAGTGGATGGCAATGCCACAGAACAGGAGAAGGTTTTGTACCCTGCAGGGCTGTAACACAGCCCAGGCGGCTGGAAACATCCTGGGTTGGGATGCTAAGGATGCCGCCTGAGCAGCTTAAGCCCAGTGGCAGTGTTCAAGGCCAAGCTGGATGGAGTTGTGGGTGACATGGTTTAACGTGAAGTGCCCCTTGCCCATGGCAGAAGCATTTAAACTAAGTGATCTTAAAGTCCTTTCCAACTCTAACTATTCTATGATTTTATGATTCTATGATTCCAAGTCTGCCCCATCCTAACAGTACCTCTGAAATAGATGTCATACACGGGGTGTCAAATAAATTAGTTAGGGGGTAAATTGTGGTCACTTAATTGTAGAAGTTAATGTAATTTTGTCCTGAAACTGTCTCACACTGAACACAAGCATGTTGAGAAAATCATAGGCTATGATATTACATGCGGAGCAGCTCCACAAACAGTGTCATTTTTGTTCACTTTTCAATTATTTCCAGGTCACTGAGCCAAGACATTGCCTTAGCTGTGAATGCTGATCAGAAAATGCATTCTGCATTCATTTGGGAATGCAGATCTCAAATGATCTGATTCATTCAAGATGAATCTTCCTCTGTTTTGTTGTTTCTATCAGGCAGGTTTAACTTGGCCTTGGGGTACAGAGATGGAAAAACTTCTCAAACACACTTGGGACCTCTAGTAAGACTGACGTTTGCTTTGCAGTAAATGCAGCCCGGCATGAAAGAGTGCAAGACACAGTCAGTATGATTGCTGTCGTGATTCCCCATTATTCAGCAGGAGGAAATTGTGGAGGCTGGGCTGACCTTCTGAAAATGAGAGAGGTCTGTTTCCCCACTCAAAACGTGGGTCTGTCACCACAGAGTATCCCAAAATGGAACTGAATTATTCTCTTCCCTCCCCCGCCTCCCTAAAATTTGTGTGATTTTAACAAGTTTTCACAGCCAATGCTGTCTTTGAAAGGCAGGGTTGCCTCCACTGTGTATAACACATCTCATTATCGTCTCACTATTTAGCTGTGTAACGGGTATATATTTTTTCAGGCACTGAAGTACTTCATCCCCAAATAGTAGGCAATCCTTTCACATTTCCAACAGCACTTCCACTAAAAGGGAGCATTAATCTGCTGGGTGAGCATGGCAGAGATGCTTCACTACAGTTATCTCCTTACCACTTTTTCTGCTTGGCCTTTTTGGGGGTTCAGCCTCTTTAGAGAAAATGGAACATGCTAAAATATCCTTCATAAGTGTCATGTTAGCCTCATACAGATTTAGGGTGCTTGATTGTTCTCTTTCAAACGATTGCATCAGAAGAAACTATTAAACATGACAATAAAGTAGTTTGAGAGCAGGATTAGGGCCTACAGTGCTGTCAAGCAACAATAAGATGTAGCTTTGTAAAACAGTTAACATACTTTTAAATTTTACCCCAATTATGAACTCTGACTGAGACATTTTGTATTTCCCACGTTGTTTGTATTCTATTATACTGAAGTACTCAGACACATTCAATCACCAGAAGCATGAGACTTAGCTCAAAAATAATTTATGTATTTGATGAAATAAAAAGAAAATATATAGAATTATCAGCATTCAGCTGATCAAGTGTCTTTTTCTGTAACATGATATTTTCCATCTTTTAAATTATGTACACTTTGTGTTTGTGACACTCTGAAATACCTTTGCAGAAAGCTGTATGGGAAAACTGTGGATAATAAAGTCAACTCTCAATAGCACAAAATGGTGCCAACTAAATGGACTGTATCTTGACCTAAGCTTCTCTTTTGTCCTACATTAGAATTGCAACTGTATTTTAAGCAGAGAATGAGCCTTCATGCTGAGACTATCTTGAGAATATCTCTGCATCTTCAGGCAAAGTTGCCAACTTCATCTGTGGCTTAGTTTCTTATAGGTAAAAGTTGGAGAATGTAAATGAGCTGATTTACAGAAGCACTATGGGTATAAAAAAAATAATCAGTCAGGACCACCAGGAGTCTGAGAATTGTGGCTGGTCTGGGAATATCAGCTTTGAAAGTGTACACATGCCCTCAGCTTGACACATCATGACTCATTCAGGGCCAAAGTGGGATGCAGCAGCAGTGTTTTGTGCCAGCCCCTGAAAGCGTGTACCCCTCATGCTGCATGTCTTCCTAATCCAGATGCAAAAAAGGAGATCCAGAAGATCTGTTTCCTGGTGTCAGGTAGATGATGGAAGCTTATGTTCTAGATAATTTTTGTATTTTCTGTACATTTTGTAAAGAAGTAATATTAAAAAAAAGAATTTACGAATTTCTCTTGAGAATATGTTTCAGAAAATGGCAGAAGTTTTCACAGGTTAAATATAATTACAGACTCAGATCCCATCTGCATACTAAAGCAAAATCAATTAATTTCAGGGCACGCAGGTGTAACTGAGATCAAACTCCAGGCTTTCGTAAGCAAATCCATGTTCCTGTGGCTGAAAGTCACTTACGTTTATGCACATTGGATGCACTTTTCTGGCATAGAACTCCTGTGAGAGATGTTTCTGTTCACTGAGCAGCATTTCACAAAATATTACAACTGCTTCTCATACTTTGCAGATGCAATTTCCATCCTATTTTCTTTTCTCTTACACATTATTATGAAAGAGTCACACAAGGAGAATAATCTCATCACAATGAAAAAACTATCTGTGATCAATGTAATGCATGCATTGATTAGTCTCCCTGTGGAGTCCTCAATTCCCCATCACCTTCTGGAACACTAGATTTTGCCATTACATCTCTGATGTAGCCAAAATGTGTAAAAATTGATGTAATCTGACAACTTCTTATTAGTTGCACATCTGAAGAGTCTTAAGCTGTTCTTCCCAAATCAATTGTGACTTAGGCTTGCTAATTGATTTGAATCTGCCTGGTTTATGCACTAGCATATTAAGGGCAAATGGTGGCTAGAACTAGGGCTTTTGAGTCATATCACGTCAAAACAATTTTCATTAAAGCCACCTGCTATCATTGTATTTCCTTAAGCCCAAATCCTTACATAATAAGCAAATGAGTTTCAGAGCCAGCTGCAGTATTCTGCTCTGTCAAGTTACAGTCAGAGCTCTTGCTGTGAGCTGGAAGATGGGATTCCTGGCTTCCTGAGTGAGAAATGTGGCAGCCCACAGCAATTCCCTGTCCAGAAAGAGATGGAGCATGTCACTATCCTGATAGCCATCAGAGCAGACATGGAGGAGGGATGAGGAGGAGGGAGAGAAACAGGTTGGAGAAAAGAGGTAGGAATGGGAAAAAGAATGACAGCAACAAATGAAGAAATGAAGAATAAAGTTAGCAATGAGACAAGGAGATGTATAAACATAAATCTGAGAGGTCAGAAATGGTGCTCAGTGAAGGTGTTGCTTAGGTCTGAGTTAGACTGTCTCCAAGTCACAAGAAGCTATACAGAAGCTGTTTGATATGCCTGAAAGTCTGATGGAACTTGGATGTTGTTTTGCTGCACTGGCTAACTCATCATGCCAGTGTCCAAAAGGAACCATTTTTGTGTTGTCTGGATGTACTTTGTATGAATTTAAATAGTTATTATCATTTATTTTGATTTAAGATCTCTTTATTGTGATAATTTCAGAATAGTTTTGAAAATATATAATGCTATATAGTAGGAAATACAGATTTCATGCTACATTGTTATACATATATATATATATATACACACATATATATAGCTGTGAACACACAGTGAACTGAAATGAAAATAAATAAACCCCCAATCAGTATTTCTGCATAGCGAGCAGAAAACATTTTTATGCTATCTTAACAGTTTTAATGCTGGGTGATTTGGTTTTGGGGTGGGTTTTTTTGTTTTTTTTTTTTCTTTCCTGTTACAATTTATTCACTTTTTGTTACATTTTTGGTAAAGAGCTGTTCTTTGGAGCATTTCCAAAAGAAAATAATTCTCTAGAAAATTCTTCAGCCACCATTATTAAAGTTTGCCTTCAGGAGTAACTACAGTCAAAACCTAATGTCTAAAGTAAAATATATTCTCAAAGGAGTAAGTCTGAAGCTATGAAGGATATGAATTAGAAATGAAGGACTTAATGATTTCATCTCCAACTGATCTGTCTCCTTGGTGAGAGAAAAAACTGACTAAAAGACCCATGTATGGAATATATATTATATATATATAAGGTATATAGTACCTTATATAAAGAAGGCATTAGAACTGCTGTATTGAATTCCATGAATGTTTTACTTGTTTACAGTCAGAAGGGTTTAGTGAATACAAAAAGAAAAGGTCTCCAAGAGCACTAGTATGGAACAGAAATGGGAGCAGGTGTCCAGAGTATGCATA
>JBCJKH010049904.1:0-11109 GCA_039877255.1 Loriculus beryllinus | reverse complement strand
CCTGGCAGTGTTCAAGGCCAGGTTGGACACAGGGGCTTGGAGCAAGCTGCTCCAGTGGAATGGGTCCCTGCCCGTGGCAGGGGCTGAAGCTGGAGTAGCAACACAAATCAAGCTGGATCCTTTGTGTTGCCTGCACTTGAGCTGCCAATGCTCTGCTTTGCAAAGGGCACTGGGATTAAATCTCCAGAGTGCTGACAATCCTCATGCCCCTGCTTTCCCATTTGCCCATGAGGACAGGCAGGCTTTCAAGTGCTGTGGTGGGAAGGATTGCTGCAGTCTTGCAAATGAAATGGTGTCCCACGTGTCCTCCTGCCTCGAAGGAATGCTGCACGTGGGTTTTGTGGAGCCGTTGGCTGGTTGCTCGTGCCCATGGGCTGTTCACGATAGTTTATACAATATCATGATATATCATCACAACCAAAGGATATCCAGCAGCCACTGAGGAGCTGCTAGATGCTGCTGTGGTTTGGCCAGTCCTGCTTTGCTCCCCTAGAACCCAACCCCATGCCCTTTAATCAGTGCAGAGGCTGCTATGGCAGCTGGGACACAGAAGGGAAACGTGGGACTGAAGGGTATTGCAGCAGCTTGTGGCTGGGAATAGTGGAGAGCATCTGTTCTGCTTGGATATCCAGGGCCATAGGGATCTGTCAACAGCAGCCCAGCCTTCAAAGGGTTTGGGTGTGTGGGGAGGCTCTAAATCCATTAGCTTTACCTAGATATTGGTTGCCACTATTGGTTCGCCACTAGATTTGATGGGAAGGTGCCAAAGGGGTTTCTGCAATGGATTGGGCTGATGCAGCTTAATACAACCCTGGCACCTGCCTGCAGCCCTTGTGAAGGACACATTAAGATTTGTTTCCTCTCTCTGTACCAGCTATCTCGAAAGTACAAGCCTGCAGATCTCAAACCATGAACGGGAAAAGCCCACTTCTCCTTTATGAGGCCGGTTTTGGTTGCATTTCCCCTTTCCATCGCTGTCTGCCAGGGCTCAGGCAGAAGCTGCGGGGAGGGATTCCCTTAGCCCCACTGGAACCCCGACCGCGCTGCCCTAACGCTGCTGCCGGAGCAGCGTGCCCCGGGGCTCCCCGGTGCCGGCGGGGGTGCGGGTGATGCGCGGATAGACTCCACAACTCGTTCAAGGTGTGCAGTAGGGATGCTTTATTCAGCGCTGACGTGCATGGGGATAACTCCTCCAAAGCATGCACACCCCAGGGCCGTTTTCCCGTTGCATTTATCCTCTTAAGGTATACATATGCATTAGGTCACTCGATACGCCTATACATATTTATTATCTATCCCCGCTTCGTATTATAATAAGCTGGAAGGTCCTTTGCGTCTGCGCAGTGCCCCCCTCTGGCCGTGGGCGAGGGTCTCAGGATGAAGTAAATGAATCTTCCTCTTTATGAATAGGGGTCTTCAAGATGAGGTAAGCAGTCTTCCTCACAGTGTACTTTTCACTTTTGGCACAGTTGGATGCTCCATAAGTAGCTGAAACCAGCCATATCTATAACTTTCTAATTAACTAGCAAAGATTTAAGACAGTGTGACCTTCCTGCAAAATTTATTACAGGACAGGCAAACAAGGAGTATCCCAAGCTAGCAGATGTTTGGGAGGCTTTGTTTCTAAGCTAACACAAGTGCATTAGGAATATAAAGTTAACAGGGTGACTAAAGCAGAAGACTCAACATTATGCATATACAAACGTATTTCTAGATTTTAACAAAAATTAGTCAGAACACCACCACCATGAAGGACAGTTTATAACTGTGCAAGGAGCAACATCTTCTTTGAAACTGCTAAGATTTCTTCTTCTGCTTTCTCCCTTATGAATGACAAAGATATGTAATTAAAGTTAACAGAAATTAATTCCAATTAGCAACACTGAAATCCCTCAGAATACTGTTCTATATGTTTCCTAAGTAGTACATGGAACATGCTAGGAGGAGGTAAAGTAATACTGATCTCCACAATACACCAAATACGCAGATTTGAGTGTGCTTAGAAAGTGCCGATACGTAAGAACTACTTAACAGAAAACCCATTTGAGTTCACACTCGCCAAATGACAACCTAAAATTAAGACAGAAAAAGGGAAGAATATACTTTTAAATTCTTTAATGTGTTAAGACAAAATTGTCTGTTTGCTATTTCACACTGTAACTCTACAAACAGGGACAATACTAGGACCATTCAAACACTCTTATGAGAGAAGACTTTTTTGATTTTTAGTCCTGCAAACTCCATTTCAAAATGGGCAATTGTTACATTTCTAGCTTAACAATAAATGATTTTTCTCAGCTGAAACCTGGACCCGATCTTCTATCATCAGACTTGTTATATAAAAGATCACCCAGCTGACTTGTATATGGTTTCTATAGGAAAGAGTCACCCTGCAAGTCTGATTGATATCCAGTATGTCATTTGTACATTGGATTTGCACATTTCATACATTCAGACATTTTCAGACAAGAACACAGCAGCAAAACCCCAAACATCTGAACTTCTTTTAAGATAATTTAGACATGTCAGTGCTGAGCAATAGATGTGCTCGTGTGCAAAGAGGTAAAAATGCATTCTTGAACCCAAGATTCTCCAGTTCCTGAACTGTTATCTCCAAGAGAGTAAACCTCTAGAGTCCATCTCCACATGACACATTTATCTGAAGTGGCTGCACACATATAATGATGGCTTTTGTTTAGTGATCATGGTCATTTTGAGTTTGTTTAAATACTGCAGCCGAATGCTTATAAACTAATCCCAGAACATTTTGAAATGCTTCAAAGCTTTTAGCGGGGGGTGGAACCTCTTGCATTGGCTGGGTAGATGCAGCTGACCACAGTTCACTGGAACCAGCCAGCCCAGATAAGTAAGATGAAAGCAGACATTTCCTGAAAATATCTTGAAAGCTTTCCATTAGACTGTACCAGGGGTATACACTGAAAACAGCAAGTGCCCTTGCTTGTATAGCAACCAATCTTCCACTGCTTCCTTGAACCTCTGTATTTGGATCTATTTATCTGGGGGGAAAAGATGCAACTTCAGTTTTCTAGTTGGAGAAATGCATTATACAGCAGCTATTACTGTAACAAAAAAAATCCTACACATTGCAGCAGGAAGACATAGAAAGCTACCACTGTCAACGTTATTTCAAATGACAAATAAATAAGACATTTCACCTACAGGTAATTTTAAAGAGGCACCCACTCCACAATGAGCATGAGTGCAATTATTTGAATGTAATTCTCTGGCTGTCAAAGTGAACTGTAAGGAAGCACTGCTGGTTATAAAGCCTGGAGTGCCTCAGGCTAGATTTTCAATAATGGCTGAGACTAGCTGTTAGTATTTTACATGGTAACTTGATTGAATAAATCCAGCTGTTCACTAGGAACAGGGAATGCTCCACTGTTGTGATCTCCAACATTTTATGCTTTGAGAAAGATAGTCCAACTGTCTAGTTTCAAGCACGTTATTTTAAAGCAAAGAATTAGAAGCCCTGGTTTCTTTAACAGTCAGTAAACTCAAGGGCATGTAACTACTTTTAATAGCTTCTTGAGGACCAGCAGACTATAGAGGAAGCTTAGGTCTAATTTAAGCACCAAATTTGATGTTATGACTATCCAACATGCTGTATCCTACAAAGAATTAACATGCACACTCCTGTGAAAGGAAGACAGCATAATCATAATGTGATACAAAGTATGAAACAGTGATGACACTTGAATTCAGTACAGCAGTAATGATAACAGTTATTCTGCCCAGTAACATACCACAAAAAGGGTGAGGGCACTCAAAGAGCACTGTGAAGTACACCGAGTGCTTAGCAGATGCCATGTACAAGGAGGAAGTGGCGAGCCACAATATCAATTCACAAAATCGAGTGCAAGCAAAGTCCAATGGTTGCTACTTTAAACAAACCAAACCAAACCAAACAACACTTGAAGTCTTCATTTTCTTTGGAGGTATACCCTGAAATCCCATCCTCACTCTGCCTTTGGTAGTCTCTGTTCTTATACCTCTGGTACCTGTAATAACTCTCCCAAGAGGATAAAAGACCTTATCCTCTTCCAGGGTGTTACTTACGCTACTTCACTGTTTAGTGTCTCAGATCAGGTCAAAGCCTATGAATACACATTCTGAAAATGTTCTCCTCCTTCAGTAACAGAAGCTAGTAAAAAGCTATCTCCAACTCAGGCCCCATACAGTTCTGCCATTTAAATGACTTTACATGTACTGCAACATGAAGAATTACAGAATCATTTAGGTTAAAAAGGACATTTACGATCGAGTCCAACTGTTAACCCAGCACTCCCAAGGCCACCAATAAACCATATCCCTAAGTGCTACACCTACACATCTTTTAAATCCCTCCAGGAATGGTGACTCCATCAGTTGCTTGGCAGCCTGTTCCACTGCTCACTACTCTTTTCAGTTAAGGAATTTTTCCCAGTATCTAATCTAAACCTCCTCAGTGCAAACTGAGGCCGTTTTCTCTTGTCCTATAGCTTGTTACTTGTAGCAAGCTGGGTACCAGTCTCTCAGCCACCCTCCTTTCAGGCAGCCCAATAAGGTCTCCTTGAGCAGCCTCTTCTCCAGGCTAAATATCCCTAGTTCCCTCAGCCATTCCTCTTCAGACTTGTGCTCCAGACCCTTCACCAGCTTTGTTGCCCTTCTCTGAATACACTCCAGCACCTCAAAGTTTACATGAAATCACCCATAAACAAATAAGCAGCATAGTGCATACACTTTCAGTATAGCTAAGGGGAAGCCAGAGAAAACGTTAACAGAGTATAATTCTTTTTATAAACAATATTAGTAAGATATGACAGGTTTGTTGGCAGACTACAGGAGATAACGGCCACAGTCTAAGGACCTGTCTGCAAAGGGTTGCCCAGATCCTCAGTAGCCTTTCCCTGCACACTTCTAACTTCCACTAAATATTCAAGTTTTATTAGAATTCCCAAGTAGTTACATGCTCCGTTTTAATCTTTCCAAGACTCATCACCTTCCTAGAGCAATCTTAACACTCATTCTTACCCCTCCTACATTCTTGCACATCCTTTCTTAAGAAGTGGCTGAGAGTTGTTCAACCACTGAGCTCAACCCTGAGCTTTCACAGACCTTGCAAAAGCTGAAGTCAACAGGAGTTTTATTCATGGTTTCACTAGAACAACAAAAAAATCTACTCTATTTTAGGATCAAATACAATTCATTTGTTTAGGGTTGGGCCCTTGAGAGCAATCAGTATAAGCGGAGAACCAAGACTGCCTGCTACTTGTAGAACATTTTAAAGCAATTGTAAAGCAGTCATTAGGTATGTAAACATTTAGAGCTCATCATTTGCAGAGACACCAGCAACATATTTCAACTTCTGACCAAAAGAGTCACCATTTCCTTAACTGTACAGAGACTACTTGAAAAATTCATAAGATCTGTTTCACAAATTACCAATTCAACCATAAGAATATATGGTAAAAATGACAAAAGATTTGTTCTTATAGTTGATAAAAAATTCATGCCAAGGCATTCAAGTAAAGTTACTTTCTGTGTTCTGATTTAATGAATCATTTGAGCGGTATCTGGCTGGGTGACACAGATGTAAGGCTCGCTGAAGCCTGCTCTAATGCCTGCTGGTATAGTCTTCCTTGGGACAGTAAAGCCAGAACAATGTGTCAGACTAAAGCAATATCAAGGAAAGTAAGTGCAGTACTGGGGATGCTACGAGGTTGGCCCACAACTCTTCTTGACCTGGGAATGTCTGTAAATACGTCTCTGTCCTACAGGCTTCAGTGACCCAGGAAGCCCAAAAGCAGCAGCAGCAGTGTGGTAATAAACAGCCTCTGGAATAAAGATTTTTGCAATCTTGTAATTTAAGCTGAAAGACACACAAAGATTGCTTGGTGGTTTAACCCTACTGAAAGCCAGGGCCTGATGCTGTGTGAAGCCATCAGTGATTGCTTAAAAGGTGAACTCATGTTAAATGTTTAAAATGGATTTGTGAGAAAACTGGTTTATACCAGTTTATATCTTTAACTTCAGAAAAGAGAATGAATTTGGAAAATATAAATTAAGGAAGTTACTTAATGCATATTACTATAGCTTTTATTTATCATGCCTCTATATAGACATTGACTGAAAGATTGTAGTAAAATCAGACTTCTCATTAGGAAAACCCTTGGAAAGAATCTATTTCTACAGTAAGTAGAACAAAGCTAAGGAGGACTATAGGCACTGTAGTATCATAATCTTAAGCAATAAAGCTAACCCTTATAAAAATAAAACACTGGGTCCCCATATTCCTTTCAGATACTGGGAAGTTACTAAAAAAGCTTTCCTCTCTCAAATAAGTTTGCTAGAATATTCAAACATATGTAGAAGCAAATATGGAAATAGTATTTCCATACTATGGAAATAATTTGTGAAAGTAAAATCTCTGAAGAAATTAAAAGTAAAATGAGAAATTAAAAGCGTGTCAGTTACGCCAACTCCAAATAATACAATGCAATCCAAATAATACATGTCATTTTGTCCTGCTGTAATAAAGAATGTCTGTCAGCAGCAAATGTGAGAGTGAAGAATAATCATCCCTCACCCATCAGCCCTCTTTAAAAACCACTAAAGCTTAACTGTTTTTTAACATGACATTAAGTTTGTTCATTGTTAACATGCTGTTGCAAGTGGGACAAGCCTGGTCTGTCAAGAGAAAATACAGTTCATTTACATGAAAAAACCATTTCTGTTGGTTCCCTAGTGAAAGAAAAGTTTCCCTCCTTTTATCTGAAACTTACATCTTGTCTTGATAGGCTAAAGCAGTTACATATGAGAATGCTTGACATTAAATAGTACTTACACAGATAACAAAACAATAGCAATTAGAGTCCACTCAGGCATTTTGTGAATAATGTTTCTGTTTGTTAACCTGAAAAACAGTAAGAAAAGAAAAAAAAAATCAGAACATTTCAAAGTGAAAATAAGCAGAACTGTAACTGCTGAATTTTAAGTCTACCATTAAAAGACATAATACACCTAGTTATGATGTTCCATAAAGCTGTAGCTGAGCAATTCACAGCTTTCATGCTTCTCTCTCTCACAGAATCCTGTAACAGAGGAACTGCAGAATTCCCAATATGACTGTTTTTTTGATATAAAAGTGGGATGGGGAAAACTGAACAGAAGCTAATTCTTCAAATTAGCTCACAAATAGTCCTGGCTGCTGTGAGGACTCGCCTCTCACTCATACCCACTGGGAAGTTATCAGGCCCTGCACATGTGCTTAAGAAAACATGAGCCTTCTTACACCCTTAGCTTCCCCCCATTGGCTCCAGATCCAGATGTGCTGTAAAAGCTAATATGGAATTTGTATGATGCTGGAGAAAATACTCTGATGATTCTTGATTTAAAAATGGAAAACTGGAATTACAACTATGCAATGGGAGGCAGTGCAGATATAAGAGCAAGAAAAGTAGGTGTGAATAAAGAACCACGTGGGTGCTCACCAAAAGCACTACTGTGTTTTATACCTGCTGACCCCTTTTGCTGATCTTTGTAGTGAAGCAGATCTTTAAGTCAAATGTTAATGCAACTTAAACCAATTCATGTGTAAGTTGCTATCGCTGAATTTAGGCATGACTTGTAGCGTTCGAGACAAGCAACTCCATGGCAGCCACAGCTAAAAGTGAAGCCGTGGCTATGTGAGCACCAAAAAGGGTAGCTGCATACTTTGTTCAGACACATGGCACCATCCAACAGAAGTACTGACGGGCAAGTGCCTCCCTTTGTTTACTTCCCTCTTGCTTTAGGCTTCTCTTCTAGACAGCCTTGTATAAATTCAGATCACGAGTGAATCTGCCCTGTCATTGATAACACATTTCCAAGCACTGGTGAACATGGGAGGCTGCTTAAAGTTAAACACATGGCAACAAACTCACTTCCAATTTTTTTTTTTTTTAACATTTTTTATTTCTTTGGGCAAATATCTAGTTACCAAAAAAAGTGTTAAGAAGTGGAAGAAGAAAAGTATTTGTACTTCCCATTGCTGAAATTTACATTCCGTTAACAAATTCCCCCCAATTACATTTAAAATGGTCATTAAAAATGCATTTATGCTTAAGAAGCTTGATAGGATCATTCTGCATTTCCCTATTTTATACTATTAAAAATTCACAAAACTAATTCTTATTAAGGAGAGAACCATAGAATCATTTAGGTTGGAAAAGACTTTAAGATCATCAAGTCCAACAATAGGAATGATCAAACCGGTATTACGCTATAGTTTGCCTCTCAACTCTTAAGTTTTCCAACCAAAATAAGGCTTAGAAGCAGTGATTACTCAAGTAGTGTCTCAAGAGCTTGAGTTTTGTTAAATAATGAAAGGAAAAGACCTGTTTTGTACTACATGTACAAAAATTGTCAAAGATAACAAAAATAATCTGTATTTGCTGAATCTTATGGCTCTAGTTTGATGTGACAAGATTCATGTTTACCAATTACTATCTGAAATAGCTTAATGCATTGGCTGGCAACAAAGCTTCCACCTGGTAAACTGTACCATTTTCTGGCTGTAGAACAAGAGACAAAACAAAGGCTGAATATCTTGACTCAGTACTGATGACAGTGATAAACACTACCAAGAAATGCCTGATGGAATCATCTTGACAGGCAATTCATACATAACATTCCAGTTATTCTGCTATGGTGAGACACAATGGAAAAGACAGCTCTGAGCCACCTGGGAGAACTCTGTCAAATAGAGAAAGCAGCTTTATTTCAGTGCTCTACAAGGAGTTATTATTGATTAGAGCCCAGGAAGGTGTCATTCTTGTACACAACCTGAGAGGTGCAGTTATTTGTGTCAATTAACTCTTATTCAATGTTAGTATTGATTGGCACGGTCTGAACACTAGTCATTGCCATCAATATGCTGTTTATGCAGGAGGCAGTCAAAAGACACAGATAACCATCAGGATACGGCAGTATGGATCTGCTGATGCGTTACTGTCACTGGGCTGGATGAACAGTCAGGCTTTCACAAGGAGTAACCTTTCAGTACAACACCTGCCCTAAAACACTTGTGCATGTTTCAGGCCGATCAGACTAAAGCTAGCAACCTACAGGTGTGAAGCCTGAAATAAAAGGAGCAGTGGAAGGGCAGTCACTTTCAAAAACAAGCAGTGTGTCAACACCAAAGCCTCTGAAGAGCAAAGCTTTCAGAAAACACAGAAGTGCAAGTCCTCTGTAAAAACGGTTCATTAATTCTTTGTCTTGCCTCCAGGAAAAACTGCTACTTCAGAACAATCCATGAAAGAGAGGTCACTAGATTTCTGTCATAAACATACAATGTGGAAATGTTAAAACTGTACAAAACTTTGTGTACATGACTGAAGTATTGCAGAGAAATGTTTTCTGTTAAAGAGTTTGGCCAAACTCTCCCTCACCTACTCAAAGAAAGGAAACAATATGCAACGTTTCAAAACAGCATCTCTACTTTCTTGGCCTCTGTAGGGCAGGATAGGTAAACCACAGAAGCTGGATAATCCCAAATAGCTGTGTGGGTCTCTTAATTGCTAGTTTGTGAGTGTTGTGGTTCACCCATACAAAATGCATAAAAATTCCATCCCAAATGATCTTCCAAAAACTGACTAGTGCCCAGCCTGCAAAGAAAGTGAACTCTGAAACAGAAGAGTATCTGTAATTGTAGGAATACAGAGGTGTCCAAAGGCAAAGTAACCAGCAAATAAAATAAACCCAAAATAGAATCATGGAATGCCAGGTTGGAAAGGACGTCCAGGATCATCTGGTCCAACCTTTCTTAGCAAAACACAGAATCAGAACGGTTTGGGTTGGAAAGGACCTTATCATCTCTTTCCAACCCTCCTGCCATGGACAGGGACAAAACCATGTCACTCAAGGCTCTGTCCAACCTGGCACTGACCTGTCCAGCCAAAAACTGCCAAAAAAAGAGCATACACAATTGGTTCTACTTCTTTTCCTTTAGTTCTCTTCCTACTTAACTGCTGTCAGATGCCAGTTCTGCTAGCAGAACTCCATTAGCAAAGAATGACCTGATTTGTAAAGAGTGCCTGCTGTGGTAGCAGATTTAAGCACATCCCTAAGTGCCTTGTGCAAGAATGTGGACAGAGACCACAAGAAACTTGAAGTTAGGAGAAAGAAACTCAGCAATGCAGGAGCTCACCACCCTTTCCTCAGCAGGATTACATTTCCTGGGATTTCTAGGAAATAATAGCAGGATAACAGGAAACACTGTCCCAATGGGGAATAGGAGACAAGACACCAGGATTATTATGCTAAATAGTTAGCACTGAACAGGTACTATCAGGAAGTATGAACAAGATGCAAGAAAACATAACTGGTTAACGTAAAATTATATTTTAAAAGTGTATTTTTCTTTATACCTATTTATAAATTATAGTCTTGAGTGTTATTTCCTTTTCTAAAAGTTTATCCTCACAATAGAATATACTTGCCATCTATGAATCTGTGATTAACAAGTTGCTATGAATTTGACTAATAGCTAGCACCAATGAGTTAGTGGTACTTAATGTACATATGCTGATAACCCATCCACACTTGCCCTCTTTCAGTTTTGCCCAGCATGTTTGTGTTCTTACGCTGGGTGAAAAACACATGCCTCAAATAGCGATCTTCTTTCTTTCATTTCACAAGTGATGTTTGTTGCTAAGTGAAGTCATCAGCATCTTCGTAAATGAAGCAGCCTTTTTGTTCAGGCATCCAGATCCCCAGGTGTAACTTCAGTTCAAGGATGTGACCTGTTAGTTTGGCTGTTTGCCTGTTCTGCAAGGCAGCAAGCTGCCTCCATGGGATTAGGACATAAAGCTGTGACTTCAGGACCTCAGCTACCTAGAATTTTTTCACAGCTTGCACTAAGATGAATGAAATTATCTAACCCAGGTCAGGAAAGGCAAATTCTAAAGCATATGTTGTTTTTCTTTAGGCTTCAATTAGACTTGTTTAACCATAAAACCCAGCTCCTCTACACCCTTATTGATGTACTGTAGTTATCATTTAGCTTGGTAACAGCCAACAAAAGTGTGCTACTATTATAACTTCAGGGCCATTTACTTGAGAAAAGGT
>JBCJKH010049902.1:13348-32975 GCA_039877255.1 Loriculus beryllinus | reverse complement strand
GTGGGAGTTACATGCTTTTGATTCTCCTCCCCATCCCTCTGGGAGCAGGGGGAGGAAGAAGGTGGGAGTGACCAAGTGGCTGCATGGTTCTGAGTTACCATCCAAGCTTAAGCCACAATAGGAAGGCGGTGCAGTTTTGTGTAATAACTATGCTTGGCTTTAAATAGTGGCCCCTTGCTAGAAGAAGGTTTCCCAACATACTGCCCATACACAAAGTTTGCAATGGCTTGATGCTTAAGGCTTTTGGGTCTAGAACCTGAAAGCTGTCTTTTGGGATCCAGATCAGTGGGCATTTGACAAAGGTCAGGAGCTATCACTTTGATGAAGGCTAGCAGCAGAAGCTTCCGAGAAAGTCTGAGCTGTCATCCTGCCTGAGTAACTGATATTATCATCAATGAATCCATAAGGTAAAAGCAGAAATATGCCAATCAGTAGCTCTTGTAACAAAACTGTGGCAAGAGCCACCAAAGCAGCTTACTATGAAAGAAATTGCTGATAAATGTTATCTCTGGCACTAAAAAGAAGCTAATCTATGCAAAAAGCAACAACTCCTTCCATAAGAAAAGAGGGTATCAGTGACAACTCATCTTGAGAAGTCTAAATCTTGTGCTGAGACATGTGAATTTGTGAATAAATTGAAACTGTTTAAATAGGAATAAGAGGAGGTACAAATACAATTAAGCAGTGCAAGTCAGACATTTTGTATTGTTGTTTTTCTGTCTTTCATACATAATGCAACATAATTCTCAGCAGCTGAATGTGAAAACCAGAAGAATCTGTATCTTTAAAGGATGTTCCTACACAAAAGAGCAATATTGAGTAACATCTGCACAACTTGGCCTGAAAACAGCTACATTAATGTTAAGGTGTCTGAGTTAACAAGATTTGCTGGCAGTCTGGGCTTGCTAGTTCAGACAAAAGGAGGCTCCACTAAGATGAATGCCTTTTGGCATCAAAAATACTTTTTGTTGCAAAGGATGTGGATTTTCCAGCCTGTTTAAAATGATCAATGCACCAAGTTCCATGTACAACATGCAGATATGCCCACACCCACAAATTACAGCAGCTTTAGTCCCATCCAGGGAGAGGACAGGGATCATAAGCTCTACCACTTTTGCTAGAAATACTGTTTAGAAGCCTTCATAACTTTAAATACTTCACCTGAATTTGGAAACAATTTCAACTTCACATCTAAATTCATTCTTTACTAACCAGCGCCTTCAGGGCACAGTCTCATTGGTAACAGAGAAGAAAAAATAACAGTAGCATTATGTGTTTATACATTAATACATACAGAAGTACATACACATAATATCACACCTGACAAGTGATATGTTGTACATCTTCCCTTCTTTCTATTCCTTTTCTCTACTTCACTCAGGATGTTCTACGCATAATTTATATACCCTGTAGTTAAAAAACAGTCATGATTATTATTGAAGCAGTCACAAAGTATGCAAGAAATTTGTATACTGAGACAATTCTTCACCACTTTCCTTTTTTATCAGTGTAAGTGATGTTTCAATGCTTCAGACTGCTGTCAGTCCATGGCAGGTATTATCTATCTGTGACTACAAAATCCAAGAACAGTAGTACTTATGATGACATAAGCCTCTAAATTGGATAGAGAGGAAAGTTATATAGAAAAATACATGCTAAATGGTAAGTCTGTCCTTTAGAGAGCCAATGGCATATGTTGTATGCGATTTCATGAAAGGCTTGCAGTTAACAATAGTCCAAACTTCCTAAGCTATTGATATGGTACCCTATGAAGTTACCAATACCTGCTTCTCCTGAATTGCTTCAAACTGTCTTTTCTCAAATCCATTTATAATTATAAAATTTTTCATCTTCCTATTAAACTCCAAACTACATAGAGCATGCCAAGAAACTTCCTTCTCCTACACAAAATAAGTGGTTTAGCGTAGGCACTCTAAAAGTTTCAGTATGGTACAGCGCTACAGGAAAACAATAATGAGTTAAGTTGCTTATTCTCTTGGTTAGGCTGTCTGAGTTTCTAATAATGTCAATACGATATTAACATAATTCCTATACATCACATCAGCAAAGCAGTAGAATGGAAATCCATGCCTGCAGTCTCTGGCTCATTAAGTTCTTCTGATGAGATCACTCCTGATTACAAAAGTAACACACTATGTCTGAGACCCCTTCCACAGTCGGGTAGTCAAGATGTACCACCGCTTTCTCTTCACTGGCAGCTTGCTGTTTACTCAGCATCCTTTTTCTCTTAGTATTGCCTGCAGAACAGACTGTCCAGAACAGCAATGTAGGAAGCTGACTGTTTTAACCCTTCCACCCAAACTGTTGTGTGATTTCAGACAGGTCAGAAGGCTCTGCCTCACATGCAGGCTCTCTCTGCCCGTTTAACTCTTGGCCTCTTTCAGCTAGTTGAGGTACACATAGATAAAATTACATTCACCTGCAGGTGGAAAAAAGCACAGCAAAATAGTGATATCAGACCTATGTCCAACTGCATTACTGTGCACTACAATATCCTACATTTTTGTTCGCTTTATGTCTTGTCTGCTCTTGTCCACCTTCATTTGTCATGTTGCCAGAAAAGAGAAGAAAGAACCAGCATACTGGCAAATTTCCAGGTTGGAAAACTATAGTCGGACTACCTATATTCCCCAGATGGCTTCAATTGGACAAGCTATTTTTTTACCCTTTTTCTTACAAACACTACTTGCAGCATTGGTGCAGAGGTTTTGCTGCATTTTCTGCTGAGAAAGGACTTTCTGGAAGAGTGCACGAGGGACTCTTATAGATGAGAAGAGCTATAGCAGGCCATTATGCTGAGGAAAGTGAAATGAGAAAGCAATTATTAACAGCAATTTATTTAACAAACATGGATCTCTTTCTACCCCAATTTTTCCAGGAACACTTGATGATTTTTTCATATGTACCTATTGTGTAGGATTATTCATTGCAGAATTAAGGACTAATTCTTGGCCTTCAGCTTATTTATAAACACTGAAGTTTATAAAGCTCTAGAAGAGTTGCCTGGTTTTGACTGAGTCTACAGATTACTGTCTGTTTCTGTTCCCTCATTATAATGAAGCCTTAAAATCAGGTTTCCAGAGCTAACGTTCATGTTCACAAACTCATAATTTTCTTCTCATGATTTACCTTCAGTTTTTCCACCAGGAAAAAGAACTTTTTCCCATATATCCCTTCTTGCAAGCTCATTTGTCAGAATACCAAAAAAGGAACATGTGAATATTTCAAATGCGCCTTGGGCTGTGTTTGTTCCTGTGGTTTGCACCTAGCTCTGAGAAAGCAACCAGAAAGAAAGATACCCTCCAATAGAGAAAAAAAAAAAAGTAGGAATGCAAGCATAGAAGTCTGAGACTGGCTAATGTGTTTAACATCAGTTGTTTCCTTCTTTGTACATTTCAAGAGAGAACACTGTGGGGAACTCAGCATCATAGGCTATGTAAATACTTGATTATTCTGCAAAAGTCAGAGAACACCACATGTTTTTTTCTGTGTCTAGAGAAAGTAAAGAAATCACTTTACTGTCCATTGCAGATGCTGTCTATTTCTCTGCTGCTACGTAGGGGTGGCCCGGAGTCCTGCTCCAAAAGCTGTAATTATATTTGGATAGCTTGGGGTTTTAAGCAATCACAAAACTGCAGGAACTAGGGATCTACAGAAACCACTGGTTGATATTACACTGGACAGAGTGTTTTGAAGATATAGGTCTATAGAAGAGAGCTCAAAGTCAGAGGTTCACTCAGTTCACTGCAATTGGCAAGTTCCTACAGCTGGGAAAGCAGCTGCTATTCTGACTGTACAGCTAACAAAAAAGGCAGCAGCAGCCTAAAATGTACTACACATCAAATTGTCACCTGCTGCTCTGTGCCTCCACTTTCCCAAAAGAGAACAGCATAACCACTAAAGTCTTGGACCCGCCTTCCAAGAAGCTACATAATCTTGGCATCACCCAGAAGACCAACATTAATAGGTCTTCTTATACAAGCTACATTCCCTCAGAACAGTGGTGCTATTATCAAAAACTTCTTTATTCTTTAATTATTCAGAAACAAAACAACATAAAAGGGCAGGAGGCATTTATGATTAGGAGCATTTCATCTAATTACACACTTTGCAAACAATCTAGCTCTAAGGCCAGCAAACTGAAGACTGGGCTGCTGGCAGAAAGAACAGGGTGAAGCCCCTCAGCTCTAGAGGTCTTCGCCCTCTTTCAAAAACCTAGTTTTAATGATGAAGAAATAACAAGAAAATATACTGTGAGGTCAGCCACAACTGACTGCTTTAGCACTTCTAGCACTTTGACACCTGTATTTTCAGAAGTCAGCTAATAGAGGTCATGTCTACAACAGTCCTGTCTATACTACGTTTTTCATCTAGCCTAGTATTAGTTACCAGTTGTTCATTTTTTTCCTACTAAAAGAACCATACCAAAATTTCTGTGAATAGCAAACAAAAAAGTTCTGTCTTCCTGATTTTAGTGTCTTAAGCAAAATCTGCTGATTTCAGTGAAAGCAATAAACTTGATATCAGAGATGCAACTGCATTATTGTGAGGGAAGTGAAGCCTGCTTCCACAGTTGCAGACCCAAGGCAACATTTCAGATGCAGAAAGGCTCATCACATGAATGCTAGGAGAGGAGCTCACTTGTACCTATTGCTCCCTTCACCAGTACACCTCTGCCTGCATGTAGTCAGGCTTATTTATTTTCTGAGTTGTTGCCTACATTTATTGACACAGACATCTATTTCTGAGAAATGTTTTGAAAAGTAATATTACTTATTAATTAATTACTAAGGTTTGCAGAAAAGCTTAGACCAGTCAGTCTCACCTCTGTGCCTGGCAAAATCTTGGATCAGATTCTCCTGGAAGGCATGCTAAGGCACATAAAAAACAACAAGGTGAAAGCCAGAATGGCTTCATTAAGAGGAAATCATGCCTTACCAATTTGGTGGCCTTCTCTGATAAGGCTACAGTATAAGGAAGAAGTTCTTTACTGTGAGGGTGGTGAGGCACTGGAATAGGTTGTCCTGGGAGGTTGTGAATGCCTCATCCCTGACGGTGTTGAAGTCAGATTGGGCAGAGCCTTGGGTGACATGGTTTAGTGTGGGGTGTTGCTGCTTATGGAAGGGGGGTTGGAACTAGATGGTCTTAAGGTCCTTTCCAACCCTAACAATTCTATGATTCTATGATTCTTGAGGACAGTAGGAAGTTTGCCTCATTCTGAAGTCCTAAAATACTGATTTCCATTCTCAGAGAAGGTCATAGGCCTAACAAAAACTTCTTTGAAAATATACCTGCTGAATACATACCTGGTATGGAGAAAAGCAAGTGCAAAAATACCTGACACTGATATTATTGCACATTCTGTTCCAGGAATGGAACAACTGAAAACCTTTTTGTATCTTATCTGCGTCTTAAATTTTAGGTGCAATACTGTGGTACTACAATATGGATCATGGTGCTTAAAATAATATTTGTCTTGAAGAAAGACTCAGAAATGGATTCACTTTTAAGTTCTTCTCATTCTGAAATTCATGGAACTTCTCAGGATACATTCAGAACTATGCTTAAACTCAAGCACACGCATATGATCGTCTGCACAAGATAAACACTGCAAATCACTTTGGAAATTGCACAGCTATTTCCCTTGAAATGGATAATCCTTATTCTCTCATTTACTCTGAAAGTGATTTTCACTATTTCCCTGCCATTCTTTCTTATGATTAATGATCTGAATGCTGGATATGAGCTAGGTTACCTTTAATTTAGCTGCATCAAGCTGTTTGCCAGGGAAACCACAATATATAGGTCAGGTGGGCAACTAACATCTATAAAAAGCAGCTCTGAGGCCAGAATGCCATTTCAAAGCCCTATTCAATTAGTATTCACTTTCTATGTCCTAGGTCATTAAGCATCTGCAAAGTGCTGTGCTCCCATACAGGCTATTATGATTCTATACAAAATGTGCATTATTGTTGTCAAGAGAACTCAATTTGGAGCAGGATCCAAGCCCTCTTAGCACCTAAGAGCCTTCAAATGTTTCTCCCACAACTCCCAGGTGAAAACACTTTGCTTTTTTGCTGGGGTTTTATTTTTTGGTTGTTTGTTGGTTGGGTTTTATTTTTGCTTTAGTAGTACGAGCATGGCAACATCAGCCATCACGCAATCCACTCAGATGATGTGAATGATATGTACACACTAACAATTATGGAAGTTACTTTGCCATTATGACATTAGTTGTATTACAGCTGCCTGCTCCTATCAGAACTGCATTGCACTCACTTGTACTCAGTAATGGATAGTAATTGCTCCAAGAATTCATACTCAAAATCTGACAAATGACAGAATATTTAAAGAAAGCATTATAAAGCCCTGACCTCTGATACGTGAGCAACTGCTGGACAAGAAGATGTATTAAATTTTGAGTCAGAACTCCACTTTGAAAGCCAAATGAACTATCTGCTTCAGTGTTACAGGTAAACCCTGAACTAAGCCTGGGGATAAAAAATGAACTTGAAATCAGTATATGTACGGGCATTTCATGGAGCTACACAGTATCAGGACACCAAAGACTGATTCTGAGCTTATGTAGCAGTTTATATATTACTGAGCTAATTGAACAATGCATGAGATCTTCTAATTTGGACTATAGAACTGCATTTATGATTGCTTTCCCATTTCCCGCAGGACCTTCTCCAACTACCTACATTCAAACATTCCGAACGTCATCTTGCATAAGCGTTCTGAAATACAGAATGGTAATTGCACATTATTGAAATTTTGCTGAGATTTGGCAAGTATTTAACTGTGCTTTCCATATTTTCCCCTGAATTTTTTATCATCCCAATCAATTCAGACTAAGATGTAATGTTCCGAGCTTAATAAGGCTGTAAGCATTTATTTCCTTTACAATTTTCTATTAATTACCGAGCAGCTAATGCATTTAAAGAGTCAGCTATTAATTCATTTACATTGGTTGTCTTTTTAATTGCCTGTTAAGTACCTGTACTCATTTGAGAGATTTACATGGAACTGTTGCCAAAAACGTCTTGTTCAATTGTACCCGATTCTTTTTCTGCCTGAGTTCTCTATTGTTTCATGCCATATTTATCATGGTTGCTTTCCTTTTCCACAGTTAGCCTTTTAGCAGCTTAGATCTAAAAGCATTTAGAACAATAATCCTATGTAATTATCTTCCTCCATTTCTTTGACTTCCTTCTAATATGAAAAGAAAACAAATCAACCAAAAAAAATTCAGAGAAAATACCCCAGATAAAACAGATTTTGGTCCCTCATCCATAACAAAAATACCCAGCTTAGACTATAGCCAGTCTTCAGACAGAACACCTCTTAAACAGAAGAACCACCTCACTAAACTAAGCATGTCTCCAGGTCCACTGCTCTCTACCCAGTTCTTATGTCAAGAAGTTCAGTAACACATAACAGAAAAACATGGAACAACCTGCCTGAGGAAGTTTCAAACTCACATTCTGAAGCTGAAAGATGAAATTTATGTTCCAAACGAAATCTCAAAATTGTAAAAATTCAGCAATTCCATGTTGGGAAGAAAATGAGGCATTTTCAGCATCTCAAAATGTGTAGAATGCCTTCCTAGTCATTGCATGTAGCAATATGAACGAGGTTTACCACCTCAAACAGATTAGACAACAGACCATTCTACAACACATCATTCAAGTCATTCAAGTTCCCCAACTCTCAGTCCTGAATAAGTTGCCAAGAAACTAGATAAGCAAGTTTTGAAGCAGAATGCACTAGAAGGTTGTGACATGGACACAACACTGCACAATACCTGCACTTTATAAAAAGGCATTTTTCAGGGGAAAAATATTCCACTGGAAAATTTCTGTCTATCTCTATCAGTAATTGGATGATGCCCTGAAGCAGAAGTGCTTGTATCTTTTTTTCCCTTCTGTAATCTTATCTAACATAGCTGTGGATGTTCTTATTATCCATACAAATGTCTAATCCCTTTTGAATCCCACTAAGCCCTTATCTGTCCCACAGGGTAAATTTTCTTTGTGTAAGAAATTTGATTCCTTTTAGCCTCTTCAAAATCTGTAAGCGATCCATCTCACTTGTCCTTGTATTATGAGAAAGGGTAAATAAGAGTTTCCTTTGCATCCTATGTATTATTTTGCATACTTCTTACACATTCTTATAAGGCTCTCCACTAGGATAACATTCTTAATCCTTTTCAACCTCATTTCATAAGGAAGCTGTTTGTTTAAATAGGATCTTTTATTTCCTTTGGATGGAGAAGGGAATAAAATTATGAGATCTGAAATGTATCATTTGATTCATCAGAACTGTAATTTTATGCAAGTATAATTCTATTGAAATCAGCATCTCTAATGTGTAATGCTTGTCTCTGTTCCGTCTGTGTCTATAATGGCACCATATCATTTTCTATCCTCTTCTGCATACCAGCTAGTATTTTTTGTCCTTTTTTTTTGAACCACAGCTGTACACTGAGCAGAAGGCTTCCTGCAACTATCCAAAACAATTCCCAAGTCTTTATGTGACCTGGTCCCAAATAATTTGGACACCAACAGCATGACCCAGCAGAAAGCTCATGGAGAAACAATCTCTGGGCTGATCTCTGTTGCTGATTTCACTGCTTGAAATGTGCTTGGCAATAAAAAGAGGGTGGATAGGGGAGGAGCAAGAGGCCACATGTGGCTGTTTATTTTCAGACATGTAAATTGCTGGCAATACCTTTGTTCTATAACACTTTATACCAGCAGTTGAATCTTATTAATAGATCAAGTTATATTTCGATGACATCCAGAGACCCCATCTTAACTTGCATAAGGTGCACTTAACACAGATGTCTAATCTACATAAAGCTGGTAGCATTAGTAGTGTGGATAAAAGGAAGATTATTATCCCTGCTGTATAGGCAAGTCAATGAGACAAACAAAGAATTAATGCTTTGCCCAGAGTCTCATTAGACATTCATTATGAAGGTGGAAATTGAATCTGAAGTTCCCAAGTCGGTCTGGAACTTTAAACACTCCTCTTCCTTATTCCTTAAGGAAAGAAAAGGCAAGCTAAGAGAACTGAACTTCCTTACTTTTCTTGCACATTGTTTCATTCTCCTATGTCCATCCAATTCTATTACTTGGAAATTTAAAAACAGTTTGTTTATCTTCTTATTTCAAACTTGGAATCTTTGGGGGACTGGCACACGAGAGAGATTTAACACAGAGCTAATCCACTCATAATGGCAAGCAAATCTTAAGGAAGGCAAAATGCTTGTATGCACTAAGACTGGCTTCTGAATAGTAATTAATGAACATGTATGAAGCTTTTCAGTAATACTCAGCCCCACAAAAGAAGCAGAAGCAACTGAGATAAGGCAGCTCTTTTTCAGCAGCACTGCTGATAATTAAGTGACCTTGTCAGGAATTATAGATGCTTACAGATTCAGCAGAGAATACTTGAGGAGGGAAAAGACAAAATTGCCTTTATATGTCAAATCAACTATAAAAAATCCTGGCTTAAGATAGAAGAAGAAGAATAAAAAATGTCACCTAAATCTTCATTTTCAAAAGCCAGTATATAATGGGGCTAACATAACAAAAGCTTCAAGAATACCTTTGTGCATTTTTGCCTCTTTATTCATGTAAATCACATAAATGTAGGGCTTTGGGCTGCTTATTTAACAGCTGTACAATTGGAGCATTAATGTGATTTAGCTTGAGAGATGCATATTTCAGACAAAAGGAAGTATTTGTATCAATATTACTACATAGAGAATAGGGAAATGTAAAAGAATGATAATATAAATAGCAGTGAGCAATTTCTTTCTGTTTAAATAAACGGGGAAAAAACCTCACCTGATGACTGCAATTAATTCACTACTGTGTTACAAATTATAGAACTCTGTGGCTGTACATCCTAATGACTAAGTAGGGCAGTAAGTGATAAAGTGCATTGGTGTGGTTATTTTTGACTCATGTCATGGATTTGAATCCTCGTTCCTTGCATGAGCAAGCACCTGTATTCAATGCACTGTGCTTTCTCCTAATGAAAAGGATAGCTTTCTCACCTACTTATGAAGCCTTTCTGAAGCTGATGGAGTGGGGAACCAGGTAGACATAGAAGGTGCTGTCCTATTCTGAGGATGAAACTAGGAGTTCTGCTCATTTCAAGGATAATTTTTTAACATTCCTCTCACACTGTGTCAGAAATGTGAATGACCAGTGCACAGACTGTCCTTTTCCCCAGGCCCAGAATAGAATTGGATGGGTGTTCACAGTAAATTATTTGTCAGTTTACATGGTTCAGCATGTGAAAAGCCCAAACTCCAGGCTCCATGTGCTTTCAGGCACATGAATAATGACGGTAAGTTTGTTCTATGTCCTGGCTGCTGTAATAATCCTGTGCTAGCTCCACTGCAAGTCAGTAAATCCTAGGACCTTCTTAAGAGATGCCAACTGGTCAAAAAGATTTTGCCACCAGCACATGGTCTGGTTATGCCCTTGTGGCAGGGCCAGGTTGGAAACAACGCCATAGGCCACCATCTGCACCAGCTGAAAGCTCTCTCCTTTTGATGCTGTTTCAGCTATTCCAACTGGACTGCATGATGGTCCCTTCTACAGACAAGGGACAGACACATCACAAAGTACTGGGCTTTGTGTCATCCTTAACATTACTCTTTTACCTCCTTAGAAGTCACAGGACCATGATTCATAGACCACCAGTTAGACCACCTACTCTAAAGAGCAGAACTTACTCTCTGCTTATACAACATCCATTCAGTTCCCAGGAGGTTCACTAGCCAGGTTGTACTGATCCAGAACAGACATACAAACATTTCCATGATGTGAAAAAGGGATAAGGTAATAGAAATATTGCCCCATAAGTATATCAAAAATACATTAAAACATAAAAAAAAATTGATATTGGGATCAGGTATTGTCTATTGCCCAGGTGAGCCTTCTCTTTATACGAACACTGTTCTACAGAGTTTGTCCTGTTGTATTGAAAAAAAAAGGAGAATTTGTATTGCTTGATACGTCTGCTGATGGTCAAGTTCCACTGTCTATAATCCCTCTTTGGTAACCAGAAACATTAATAATCAATCTTAAAAAGCTTGCCCAGCTTCATATTTATGCAGGTACATTTTCACTTAACACCTTCATTTCTAACTGCACATGGCTTTTTCTAATATCGATTTTCAGAAAGTAGTCATTGAAACCATGAAGCTAATGGCACTCACTGCAGTGACTCAGACCCCATCAATCTACTGCATCAACCTCCCCTAACCAGTCACTGGGTTAGGAAAGAAAACCCCAAACCAAACAAGCCAACAACCCAGCCTCCAAACCACAGCTCAACCCAAAAATATACAATAAATACTGTGAAGATGCAAAATTGTAACTGCTTTTGATCTTCTGAGTGTATCTGTATAACTGAGCTCTTTTTCCACTAATAACATCATTTTTTTAAAACTATTAATTGCACCAGCTAGCCAAATCTCGTATCTTTGTCAAGTTATTCACCATAATGAAGTGCCAGAACTGAGATCTTTAGGAACAGGAAACATTTCTGTTTTTCATGTTAATTAAAATGGCACTTCAATTCATAAAGTAATTATGGCATTTACTTGATCATATACTCCAGAAGCAAGTATCATAAATTTCAAGTATACTTTTTCAATGAAGTGATTGCATCTCTCTTTTACATAAAAAACTGGTATCACACTATGCCAGCCTCTAGAATAACAAAGTTTTACCGCTTAGAAGTTACTTATGTATTATTGCAGAGTACTAAATAAGCTACCTTACAGATGTTGCTGTTTATGTGATTCCTATAGGAAGTTCCTGTAACCTAGCAAAGGAGCTAAGGGAATTACATGCAGCCCAGAGCCCTTCACTGTATTCCAGCCAGCCACCAGCTCACTGTTGTGCCAAAGGTGTCTTCAGCGTTACTTAAACCCATCAACACTTCCCCACCCTGCAGAATGTTTGAGGAGAGCAACTTGTTGGTAAGGGCAGTACTTGCATCTTCCCAAATGTGATGGCTGTAAAACATACCTGGTAAATTAATAATAGTATGAATTTTAAATCACGCACCAGCCGTCTATGAGATTAAATCAATGTGGCATAATTAGCACTGTTCCCTCCCAGACAAAGGTCTTCCGTGCTGTCAAAATTGTTTAATATACTTCAGTCTGAATAGAATTTTTTTTTGGCAATAGATATCAGTTGGCAGGAAATATTCCCCATGACCTTTTCTCTTATACAAATAATTCAGGCTTTTTGTTCAAAGTCTTCACACTGCATCTTTCACAATAAGTGGCAAAACATAATGGAAATAATTCTCGTTTATCATTCAGTGCTGGGTGATCGTTTTCATGCAGAAAAAAATCCCATTATGTGCTCTTTATTTTTTAGGGCTATAGTCCAAGAGAATCAGAATTTCATTTTCAGACCATGCAAATTATTAGGTAGCAAATGTGCTATTGATACTTGTTATATTTGGGATATTCTTATTAGATTCTAAGTATTCTGGCAAATCATAAGCACCCATGTTCTAACATGCAAAAGCTGCGTATATTTTGTCCCTCAGGATGCAGGGACAGGGCAAGAAGAAATACTGATTAATGTCCCCATTAGATACATCTTGGTGCCACAACACTGTGCTATGGAAATGCCTGCCTGGATTTTGTAGGGTTCTGTATAAGCAAGCTGGGAGAAGGATTAAGAGCAGAGAAATCAGTCTCAGAAATTCTGGTTTACAATTAGTTAGATATTCTGCTTCTGATGCAGTAGATCTCATGCTGTTTAATGCCAGTGAGCCAGAGATGGAGAGCAGATGTTCCCTTCAAGATCCAGATGTGCTTGTGGAAGAGGTTACTGCCCTTAAGTGTTCATCAATGACCCTCTTGATCTGCTGGGAGTGGAGTTCTTGTCAATCACTTCATTTGTTTAAGGCCAAAATGAACCAGACTCTCAGATTTCCTATTTATCTGAACTGAAACCTTGCAGAGGTTTGCTAAATTATTTTAGAGAGTAAACTTCGGCACAGAAAAGAAAAGGCAAGCAACTTTAGGTGGTAATCTCTGTGCATTAAGACAGAACTGAAAAAGCATTGTTTTACATCCTCAATTTTGTGTGTCTGTGCATATACAAAGGCTGAAATAGGTCAGTCTGAAACACTGACCCAGCAGCTTGTTAAACACCTTGATATATTAACATGCAGAAAAGGTTTTTATTCTCCAGATAGCTTCAGACTCTGTTCTATGAGTATGGATGGCAATGAAATGTGCGCGGCAATTGATAGATTTGAAATGCAATTTACAAAAAATTTACTGTTGTCAATATTCATTGGTTATTATACTCCTTAGAGAGATGGCTAAAGTTGAAAATAAGGGTTAAAATTAATTTTATATAAAATTTTGGGGTTAAAAATATTTAAATATGGGTATTTTGTCTTAGTTAACGTTTGGCAAAGTAAGCAAAAGCTAACATTAACAGGAGGAAAAGATGTGTCTTTTTTGCTGACATCATGCATTAACAAGAACAGAATAGAGCTGTCAAGAAATGTTATTTTTCAGTATGTATGGTCAAGAACTAGCCAAGATTACCATCAGCTCAGAAACGCAGGGTTCAGCACCACAACTGTTTCTGCTGGCTGGTTTTGTAGTTAAAACACGTTCATCCTTAGTTCACTGGTGTCATCAATGGTGATTTTCACAGTATATACAAGAGTTATGGAAATTGCAAGAAATACAACAGCAGCAGCAATTAGTGCCAGTTAGAGATGGCTGAAAACCCCACAGCAAAACAGAATTACTCAACATTCAAAGTACTTTGCATTCATTAAGAATGCAGAGTGGGGACATTTTTCATGGAGAAAACACAAAAGATTTAGATATTTGTATGGACAGTGAAACCTTGGAGACAAGCAAAAGTTTATTAGTAGAAAACAGATCTATTTTTCTTACATACATCAGAATATTTTAGGCAGAAATAACCAAATCCGAGTCAATTTTTTTGTATTAGGAATGTTCTGTCACGTGAAAAAACCCACAAACCAACCCACACTTTTGGCTTTCACCTGGAGTGAAACATCTTGTCAAAATCTCAATAAAATCTAAGTTCTGCAGAAACTTAGGTGACAAAGATTTTTGCTTCAAAACTCTACATCCACACCACTCCCAGCAAGGCAATCTTGCCCAGCTTGACTGGTTGGGGTTATATAACAAGGGAAGAGGTCTTACAGTTAATTACTTCTTCTAAAATATATTCCCTGCTTTTGCTATCTGCTGAATGAACAATTTACCACTCATTAGTATATTTTTCAGGTTAATTAAGTTTTGCAGTAGCTGGAACACTGAACAACACTGCTCAAATGTAGGTAAGCAAGCCTGACACGTTCAATTTATGCTGTACCATTACCACTGGATGGCATTAGTTAGTTGTGCTGCAAGAATGAATGTGAAAGGGAGCAATTAAATCTGTACAGCTTTTACCACTAAGTATTAAAGCACTCAGCTATGAATTATCACCATGTTATTAGGTAAGGGCAATTGATAGTGCATTTGCTTCACCATGCTAAGTCAGTTTTCATGAACACAGACTCTAATAGAGAAAGCACTGTGTCATGTTGTTTACATATAAAAGGACAAATAACCTTGTCACATCAGTAATAGGCACAAATACAATAAAACTCCAGTTGACTTTTCCATCACATATCAGCATTTCAACTACTGTTATGATAAGCTTCATAACATAGACATTCCAGTCCCAGCAATGGAAACCAGCACAGGTCAAAGCCTTAATGCAGTCAACCAAGCGTCAGAGTATTTTCAAAATCCAAAAGCAGTTTAAACTGAATGTCTCAAAATAAGCCAGCTGCTGGATTTCTTTCTCTGACAGCCTCTGTTCGAGAGTCACAAAAACCACAATGCAACTGACAAATAAATACACACAAACACACCCCGTGCACGCAGAGTCCACCCATCCTCACTACCTTCAATAAGATCACATACTGCTGGTCACTGATGTTTGGAGCCTGGCCTCAGCGCTGAATGCATTCTCAGTTCTTTTCAACCCACAAGTATGAATCTGACAGTAACCTCAAAATGGCATTTTTAAGGCTGCCAGTGTGCGAGCTATGCCTGCATTGCTGTAAAAGGTGCTGAGATTTGAAGCCCCTTTTCCTCCTCATCTCCCCATTTTTCATCTCACATACATCACCAGAGAGCCAGATGACAACAAAATTTTCCTCATAGGCAACCTGGGGTAGACATGAAGAACCAGCCTCCAGACAAAAACCTCTGCTCTGTTAGAGGCCTGCTGCATTTGAACAAGGTAACCCCTGAACTCTTCTGGCTTTTTGGTTGGTTCATTGGGGTTTTTTCAGATTGCGGAATAAAATGATATTCAAATAGGTGTCCTGTGAACTCCTTCCAGGTATCCAGAATACAGGCTACGGGAACGTGAAAAGCACTGAAAAACTGGGAAAGATGGAGAGAGAATCTCTCAGCAAGGCTTTCTGCATACAGCAAAGCTGTGTTACAGTCCTGCTGTCTATAATATGCATCTGGAAACCCAGGAGCCTTTATATTTAAAGGGCAAATACAGCAGATGGATAAATCACTAAATGCAAATAACAATTTACCAAAGGCAACATTAAAGTGATTCACCCATGATCGTACCTCTGGTTTATGTCAGAGGTGTGGATACATCCCTAAAAGCTCCCTGGACATCTTCCCATTCCTTCACACTTGCTTTACCTCACATCCAAACAAAAGAGAAAATATAGTAGCAAATATCCCCTCTTCTATAAGACAATCTAAATGTAATGTATTTACAAATCACATTAATAATGGAATAAGGAATTGATGAATAAGAATGAAAACATTTACATAGCAAAAAGAAGCTGCTTTTACTATAAATTATTAATAGCTTAATAATGACAATATGAAATAATAATTAACAAAGGCACTGCTATTATCACCCAAACAAGAAATAACCTGACTTAACAAAGAATCCTATACAGCAGATATGCTAATCTGATTTTCCAGTTTCTGGAAACATTTTCTGTTACTTTTCAAAAACTCATTATCAAAGTCACAAGTAGGAAACTACTCGAGCATTGTGATATTTTGATTGTAAAACAATTTGATAGTTATTATAAAGTTTTTCTCATCTCTCTGTGGGAGAACAGGATGAATTCATTTATGCAGGAGTAATTTCTTCCACAGTCATTTTGTGAGATGATTTATTTGTAGAGGGGGACAAACAATAATAAAGTCTCAGATTTAAATAGCGCCTTTCATCCCAAAGGATCCTAAAGTGCTTTACAAGATATATCTCTACACAGGAATAACATCACCCACCTCTGAAGTGATAGATGGCACCTGTTTAGCAGCATACACAGAAATGCTCTATAACAGTTTAAAGCAGGTAGTGAAGAATACCAGAGCCAGCAGAAACCACAGGAGGGATTAGAATACACTCCTAATAAGTACATCAAAACTTCTCCAAAGTATCGCAGCAAACACACTTTTCAAGACTTAACACGTGTTTATTAAGTCTCTGAGCCTTTATACCTCTGCTGCTCCTGGTACATAATCTACAGAAGCTCCCAACTCTGCAGGACACACATTTCTATTTTTAAGATTCCGCAAGGCACAACAATACTCTTGGAAATGTTCCCACTTGCGCAGAATTGATTCTTCCAGCAGTACAACACACCATACTCCTCCACCCATGCAGAAGAACCCACCTGCACATATTTGAGAGGTACTTCCCCATTACAAATGCCCAGTTCCACATATTCAAAAGATTTTGAAAAAGCACTTTCAACTGGCTTGTCCAGGCAGCTAATCCCCGCCATCTTTTTCTTTTGCAATGAACTCCAAAACAGGTCATGGCATGGAAATATAAGTGATCAAAATCCCACCAAACCCATTAAAGAGCTGAAACAGCAGGTGACCAACATTTTCTCAGTAATCCTCATGCTAATCCTCATGCTAATAACACAGCATGCATAGTATGCCATATAACTATGCCATGCACAGTAACATTCACCTCTTCTCACACTTTGGTCTTATCCAAACTCACTGCAGACAGCCAAAAGGCTTGCACTGTCTCCACTGGCTTTGGGCCATGTGTTATTTTCTTTCTCAGGTTAGTTGGAAAAGGGACACCTCTTTTCACTTGTACTTCTTCCATTTTATCATCTAATACCTGAATACTTGAATCTACTTTTTTGGCCAGTGGTTGCTCCAGTCACCCCAAAGGACATATTATTAAGCATCCACAGCTACAAACAGCAGAAGAGAACCAGAGATGGGATTGTTGCATGCAAAGTCTGGTGATGACACCAGTTTAAAAGCAGGATGGTGGCCAACCTATGCTACACTTGAGAAACATTTTCAATGGTCTATAAGTAGTAGGTGCTGTGATCTTTCCAGGATTTCACACACAGAGTTTCTAGAGCACTGAGGTTTCCATTGAACAACTATTTAGGTCACAAGAATTACAGACACGGAATCTAAGCATGGATTAATAAAAAAGCAATTTCCACTATCAGTGTTTTTCAGTATGCTCGATAATCCTTTGCTTTTTATGAGATATAACTACCCTCACCCTCGGGTCAATACCCAAATGGTTTGTATAATGTGTATGGAGGATAATAAATTGGGTTCACCATCTTCTGATCTTTATTTAGTCCTAAAGCAATCTCTAACGTGAAGGTCTTGTGCCACCTTATAATATCAGCTTCAGTTTATCTTACGATATCTAGGAAAAACTTGTTCAGAAGCAGCAAATGCATTTTGGGGGGAGGGATTCCTTTGTTTTATTCTTTAAACATGGCCCAAGTTTAACTATACATTCTGCAATTATAATGTCCTTTTCAAGTCATGGTGGGGCGTACTTATATCTGAACTAAGAGAGTGATTTAACTATAGAGGTGTGGAGCAAACCGTAACAGCTGTCCTAACGAAAAAAAAAATAACATCAAACTTGTGCATATGCTTGAGTTTCCTTCCTAGGACTCTGTTCTTATATGTATAGCAAAATGCAGTAGAAATAAAGCACCTTTATGTATTTACAGGACATGTTTCAAAAGGTATGCATTTTTTGTTTTCCACAGCTATGTCCAGAGAACAACAATTCAATTTCTCAGCAACTTCTTGCTGTTTCTAAATATGCTTCTATCCCATGGTAACAACAAAATAGCTTCCAGACATTTCCAGGAGACAAAATCACCCTACACAATGTATTTGTAGGTTGAAAATTTGAGCTTTGCCTCTAAACTTTTCTTTCCCCCTCCAAATCTAAACGAAGTAAGGATGTGCAAAAGGTTTGTGCAATGGGTTGTCAAAGCCCTATATATGTAAGAGGAAGCCTAAAACCTGCTTGCAACAGCTGATTTATGAGGATTTATTAAGGTCAGGTTTGCAACTTATGCTAACTGGCCATCACTACATGGTGAAAAGTTGCTATATTTGAGTGATTCTGCACAATAGGTGTATTTTTTCCAGACAAATCATGAACAACAGCAGCAGACATTTGCAAGGACACAGACATCTCCATTCACAGGATTTTTATGACATTTGATTGGCGCTTCTGGACAACAGTGCATCATAAATATGTAAATATAAATACACTTATTTTTCAATCATATTGGTGCAAATCCAGGACTTCTATGGGTGTTTTTTCCGGTATCTGCATGAAGTGAGGCTGTGGTTTTCCAGCATACAAAAATAATGTGCTATAATATAGAAAACAGAAGAGAAGCATACAGTGTATAACAGAAAAAGGAGAAGTTCCTTTAGGAACGTATTACTATTGATATCTCAGGCCTATTGGCACCTCTTGGGAAAACGACATTCCTTGTGGCTTACGTTGTCATAGGAAATTTAATCATCCTGAGATGGAAACATCTCATCCAAAAAACTAGGAACTCCAGCTCTAATAAGCTCTTAAAATGTATGGAGATACTCTTTTAAAAATGATTTAGAGTGTAACTCAGTAAAAAAGAAATGAAATTATACAATGCTATTAAATGTACAGCATCAGTGTAAATGTCTTGATTCCAGCCACTTGCTACTATGAGAACAATAGAAGATAATTTACTCTTCTTTTGTAGTGATGATTCCCAATGAGTTTCTTGTGTGAAATTAAAGAATGAAATCCAAGCAGGCTCAAAGAAACATGCTATCAATCATGTGAACTATCACAGGTGTCTGGAATTGTCTACCCGACAAAGTTGTTGAGGCAAAAACATTGGGGTCATTAAAAATCATGATAGCATCTTGTGGTTAATGGAGTAATACAGAAAAAGGAAATGAGCCTTGAGAAGCCGAATGCCCTTTACTCAATCCCCAAACATTATTTCTTCTTGTCCTTATGTTCTAAATTAATATCTTGTTTTCCAACCAGTGTAGCATTTCCATTACAATCACATGCCACTTTGGTTCAGCAGAATTATTAACCAAGCTATTTACATCAATTACCAGGCAACCCATTTTCCCAGTATTGCTACTAATTCCCTTGTCTGACAGGTCTTGCTATAAGGAAACATGGGATGTCAGCAATATCCAGGATGTGCTATTGATACA
>JBCJKH010049899.1:12781-35958 GCA_039877255.1 Loriculus beryllinus | reverse complement strand
CCTCTCAGCCGAGGAGCAGTCGTGATCCTAGCAAGAGGCATGTCACGATTTCCTGTCCCCAAGAGCATCGAGGCTTCCTGCAAGCTTTTAGGTGGATTGCTTCCCAGTGTATCCCCTCCACCTCACTGAGGCCGGAGGCACTGGAGTGGGACTGACATCTCCATTCCAGTAATGAAATGTTCTTGGCATGGCTCCAGTCTCTTAGGAATTCCCATCAGAAATGCAGATAGGAGAGAAAGAGGGAGATCAGAGCTTGGAAGGGAATTACATGAGCTTGTCATACCTCAGTTTCTCCATCCCCCTGCTGGGATAACACAGTTCCCCTGCGCTCCTCTGTTTAGCCAGGTTTCCAGAGCGTTGCACGCTGGTGGCTGTGGCAGAGCTGCATCGTGTTCTAATGGTACTGTTTCTTATGGTGCTTTTCAACCCAGATTCTCACCGTTAACTCCTACGCAAAGGCAGCGACAGATCTCTTTAAGAACTGCCGGTGACTTTTTCCACGCCGTGCTTGTAACTGTGGCGGCAGAGGTCTCCTTCCTCAGAGCTCTCCCTACTTTTCCACTAGAAGAAAAGAGGGCAAGGCCAAGCCTGAAGAGCACGGGCGGCTCTCCTCACGTTGCCAGTACTCTTCAGTCACCGGGATCGGTGGTGCACCCTCCCGGTCAGGCACCGGGATCGGGTGGCCGGCAGCCCCCCGGTGAGGGAAGCGTGCGGCTAGAAAGGGCCGGCCAGGGTAGATGGGGCTGGGGCTGCTGCCATAGAGGGGAGGTGCTGCTCATTCCAGGTTTAAATCCTGGGTTTAGGGGGGCTGAGCCCCGGTGGTGGCCTCACACCCTCCTCCCCTGGGAGGCTGGAGGGTGCATGGTGGCTCCATGGGGGCCCTGCTGGCCTCCTGCTTCCACAGGTAAAGAGGCCAACAAGCGACCTGGTTCCCGGTGCCCCGGCGGTTCCCGCGGATGTGGGTCACCCGCTCCCGGCGCTCAGCAAACCAGGCCGTCCGGTGGGGCATCCCCCGGGGGGGGTGAGGGGGAGAGCCGCCTGCTGAGCCCCCCTCGCCCTCCCTCCCGAAGGGTCCAACCACGGCGCGGCGCGGTCCGGTGCCGCGGGTGCGGAGCGGGGCCGGTACCGGTGATTCGCCGCTCCGGGGGCGGTGGGCGGCCGGCTGATGCATATGCATGATGTGATGTCAGAGGGGGAGCACAGCGCGCCGTGACCGCCCGAGAGCGCCATTTCCTGGAGGAGGCGGCGGCGGCGGCGGCGGCTGCTGAGGAGCGGCGGGCGGAACCGTGCGGGAGAGCCGCCGAGCGGCTGCGCGCCGGCAGGGGGAGACCGACCGGCGGCGGCGGCGGCAACCGAACCGGACACAGCGACCGGACAGACAGACCGACCGGCTCCGCGGAGCCTCCCGCGCTCGCCCGGCCGGAGCTGCAGCCACAAGTTGGAGTCCCCGCAGCCTCCCCGCTTGCCGTCGGCGGGAGGCGGTGCGGGGCTGCCTGAGTCGCTGTCGCCGTCGCCGCCTGCGCGGGCGGTGGGAGCCCCCCGCGGCGCGCCGGGAGCTGTGGGGAGGATGGTGGTGCGGGAGCGATGGAGCTGAAGCGGAGCATGGCGATCCCGCGGTTGCTCTTGCTGGGACTGTGGGCTGCGGCGCTCCGGGACGTCGCCACCGTGGCAGGTGAGCGGGGCTGACAGCCCGCCGGCGGCAGAGGACCGGGGGCAGCGGGGAAGGGCGGGGGAGCAGTGCCCCCCGAGAGCCCTGGGCACGGCGGGACGAGCTGCGGGGCCGTGCTGAGAGACCGCTCCCAGCCCCCGGAAGGGTTCTCCCGTGGCCAGCCCCCGCCGCCCCGCCTCTACAGGTGCCGGCAGCCCGCCGAAGGCGAGCACAGCGCCGGGGCACCGGGCACCTCTCTCCGGACAGGGCGGCCTGGAGCAGCGCCGGGGTGCGGGGTGCTCCCGAGGTGGCGGCTGCGGACCCTCGGGCAGCCACAGGTGGGGGTCGGGCCCGTCCCGTCCCGTTTTCCACCCGCCGGGCGCAGGAGGGGTTCTGCTGCATGTGCAGGTCCAGGGGCTGCTCGGGAGCCGGCGGTACCCGGTGGGGATCTCGGGCTGTGCGGGGTGCTGCGAGCCTCGCTCTCCCGCCTGAAAGTACGGAGGAGTGAGTGGCAGCCCAAGTAATCCTCCTGGTTGTTTGCGGAGGCATTACTCTGGTATGTGCCCAGCGCGGACCGCGGCCGGGGGAAGCCGGGCGCTAGCGCATTCCTGAGTGGCTTTTGTTGGCTTTTCCCTCCTGAACTCCTTTTCCGAAGTTTCAGCCCCGAGCGGGCAGGGAGAGGCAGCGTGCGGGAGCCTCCTGCCGCTTCACCGGGAGCTGCGGCTCCGCGGGGAGCCCGCGGTGACACCGAGCGGGAGAGGCGGCGGTGCGGTGCGGTGCGGTGCGGTGCGGGCTGCTTCCCCAGGTCAGGGTCCTGAGGAAGTGAAAAGCCTTTCCCTTGATGTGCTTGAGAGCATCTTCCTCTCACTCTCCGCTCTCAGATTAACTTCTCTAAAGGCATACTTCTGTTCTGAGGAATCAGTGCTCAGAGGTGGCAAGTTTGAAAACCAAACAGATACATCACGTATTTAACAACCAATATGTTTGCTCGCTGTCAGTTCTAACAACTGCTTGATAAGAAATTTACGCAATTATTTCCTATCTGTACCTTTCAACTCCTACAGGTAGGCTTGGAGGAGCCTATTTGCTTGCGCTTGTTGCACTGGCAGGAATGTTATCAGATGAGAAATCGTGAGTGGGAGAGTAGAAGGAGGAATAGGTGGAAACTAAAATCCATATTGGCATTCGATGTGCTTCTTCCTGATACCTGCAGGAAGAGATGCTGCAGCTAGAACTGGATTATTGTCAAAACCCTGTGAATTTATTAAAAATCCCTGATCTGTATTTTCTTCATTTCAGTTGATCTTATATTGTAAGGGATTATATTTGGGTGATGTGGAGAATTACAACTCAGGCTGAACATTTGTACTCTATGTTAATTTCCGACATCATTAATTTGTAAGGGAACTGAGAAGCATAGAGGGTCTCTAACAACATTGCTTTGTTTAACATGTGGCTAACTCTTTCAGCAGGGCAGTCTGAGGGGACCTGAGTAGTTTCTCTTCCACAAAAGCACCTGCAATGAAAGTGGCTGTCAGATTGTGCATGTGTTCGTCAGCCTGGCACTATCCGTTTGCTTTATACACAGAGAGAGCTGCTGTGAAGCTTTCATGTTTTATTCCAGTATTGTGAGTGATGGAAGGGAGGGTGCTTTCTGGCGTGCACTGGGACCTGTCATTTGCGTTACGAATGAGTTAAGTAATGCGAGATTAGATCATCCTCACCCAAAGTGATTAAACCCTTAACCCAGCAAACAAGCTGTACCAACTAAACTGAAATGATCATCTTACCAGTTTAACAGTGCTCTCTGTGAATTTGTTCAATTAATGGCAGCAGAGAGAGAGGCAAAGGATTCAACTTGGGGAAATCATCTGTTAATGCATTGGGAGATCTCATTAGCGAAAGGAGTAGGGGCCTTCTGCCTGTGTTCTGGGATTGCTCCTGGAGCAGTGGTACTCCACTAGGAGTTACAGAGCACAGTGTTACTCCCAGGTACCAGCTGCCAGTGGCAGAGCTGGTCCCACAGTGCTGGTGTCCCTTCTCCCAGCAGTTACACCCGTGCTGCGTGTCCCTCTGCCCTGTGAGGAGGTGCCTGGTGGCTGTGGGAGGGTGATGTTTGGGCAGGGAGGGAAGTGGCACAGCAGAAATCTTGGTATTTGATCACTGGTAATGCTGTAACAGAGCAGGAGCAACAGGGCTGCTTGCTTTAGCAGCGCTCTGTGTTTCACAACTGGTGTTTTTCTATTGGGCTCTGTAGGCTTAGTGAGGCATCAATGAGAATCTGACCAGGCAGTGAACTGGGTGAAGTTGTCATGGGCTGTGATACATTTCCGGGCAAGACTGATGGAGCTGTTTCTTTTTTTTCTGAAGGATGTGGAAGACACTGCCAGGGCATAATATTGAACTTGGCCAGACCTGTTCTGGTCTGTCAGTCCTGTGTCACTGCATAGGAAATGGCCACTCTCCCTAACAAAACTGGCTTTACATTCATTTCCCACTTCCCACCTTCCTGCTTTCCCATGGTCTCCTTTGATCCTCTCGTTCCTCCTTTATATGCCTTTCTTTCTTAAATGCACTTACATAGCTGGCTTCCGTGTTTTCTCATGGTAATGCATTTCGTGTATTCACTTCTGCTTGAGGGAAACACTCCCTGTCCACCCACACATGCAGCAGTGCTCCAGGTCAAATCCTGATAGCTTCTGTGGCAACATCAACCCAAGCAGCTCCGCCGACTCTGGCCCTGCTGCTATGGGATCTCAGCTCTGCAGCTCTGGGTACAGCGTGGCCCTTTGGCTGGGCTGAAGGGTCAGGGAGGCTCATTGGAGCGCACACCCACATCACGCGATAGAAATATCTGTTCTGTAAACAGTTCTGCTCCTTGGCGAGGCGTGCTGCGGAGTAGGCTTTGCTTTCATGGGTTTCACAAATTGCAGGGCTTTCTGTAGCGCAGGGGAACAGCATACACTGAATAACGAGACGTAATTGATTCTTTCTCCGATCCCGGCTCTTTGCAAAGGCATACAATGGAGCAAGCACGGTGATTTCTTAGCAGCGCAGGAACCCCGTAGTTGAAATTGCAGCCTGGGAAAAAGAGGGAGGTGTGGTACCGTGCTGAGTGAACACGCTTGGAGCTGCAGGATCACTGGCACAGCGAAGCTCCCAGTGTTTCTGTCCAGCTCTGCTTTGCAGAAGCTCACCCTGCTGTTACACAACTTGAAAGAAACCCCATGTATACACTGACCCACCGCTTTTCAGTGCTTGCTTTTGACTATTGCTTAGCAGGCGTAGTATAGCAGTGCCGAGACTAACAGACCTCCTCTGCAGCGTGTGCTGGTAGGGTATGTAATTCCAGACCACCAACCTAGAGTAATTTGCTGTACTCCAACCCCCCTTCTTTTGGGGGTGGGGCGGAGTAGTATTTTTCTTTTAGGTATGAAATTTACAGGATCTCCAATCAAATTAAAGGTGTCCCAGGGCCAACCCGTGAAACTAAATTGCAGCCTCGAGGGAACGGAAGATCCCGAGATGTTGTGGATCAAGGACGGAGCAGTGGTGCAAAGCGTAGACCAGGTGTACATTCCAGTAGATGAAGAACACTGGATCGGCTTCCTCAGGTACAACAGATACAGGGAAGGAAGGATACTGTGGAAACTATTGCAGAGTTTTCTGCTGTCAGCTGTATCTGTGCAACTGCAGTGCCCTCGGCAGGGCAGGGTCCTTCGCTCTGCAGTTTAGCACGTGGCAAGGGCAAAACTGAGAGCAGAACTGAAGCCTCTTGAGGGCAGAGATTTTATGTGCTAGATCCATATTCGTTTCTTGACTGCTGTGGTGACAGGTGCTTTGCTAACGCTTGTGATGCTTGAGACGTGACTTCAAGGTGAAAGGATGTTCTTACCTTGTTTGTTCATCTTGTTCTGCTGTGCAGCAGGAAGACTAAGATCTGACTTACATAAATAGGTTTTCTCTTTCATACTCATTCTCTTATCTTACTTTCTCTCTTGAACTCTCAGTCTGCCTAAAGGGTAAGGGTTGTTAATTGAAAGAGACTCCCAGCGTGCCATCCCTTTCCTTTCTTTGCGGTGAAGGGTTTGTTACCTGAACCATCCCTGAGTCATTTTGCAGAGACTTTCCTAGTGCATTTACACTACATGGTATCAGTCCTGCCCTGCTCAGAGGCATGAAACTCTTCTGCAAAGCAGCTCCCTGCTGCTTTCAGCAGAAGATGGACGTCAGCTAGTTACCGAAGTACCAAGTTAAACAAGATCCAGGGTTCTGCTCTGGCTTTTTCCATGCATAGAGAGAGCTTGTACAAGCAAATGTGCCATCACCATGAGGACTCAAAACTGGTGATTGAGGATCACTCTTCCCTGAGCTCCGGCTTCATCTCCTGTTAGGTTTCTTGGATTGACATTAGAGTCTCCAATTCAAGCAACTAAAGTTCTCTATGCTAAAGCTTGTCTGCAAGAAATATTTTGGTAAGGAAAAAAATCTGTGCCCAAGAAAATCGTTGCATTATAGTGTATTTGTCTTGAAATGACACCATTTACATCTCCCTTGTTCTATTAGTTAACTGTCTTTGCTCTCCGCAATCTCTCAACCTGGTCTCCTTTCTCACCTCTTGTTTTCCTCCACTGAGAACTTTCTGCAGCACCAGGGCTAAATTAGGGTGCTAAATCCAGATGTGTCTATATCTCTTTCTCCTTTTTCCTTTCTTCTCCTAAAGTGATCATTTCTACCACTCCCTGTGTAAGACTTTGCTGCTATCGCTATGTTTCAGAACATGAGGCTGGTTGGGCAGGACAGCTGATTCCATTTGAAGGTATTGCTCTGAAACCCAGGCTGTAGTGGGTCCATTCTGTGCATTTTCAAACCCTCTCCCTTTTCTGTCTTCCTTCCTGAGAGGTTCTTCCCTTTCTTCAAGGCAAACTGCTAGCGTTAGAAAGGCGGGCATAGGATCTGCTGAGGATCCCTGCATGGCAGCAAGCACATGGGTGCACATACCACGGGGGACAGTCCACTTCTGTACATTGACAGGCACTCAGAGGCACAATGGTGCCTTGGGTAGCTGAGACCTTGTTGCTTTGGGATCACATTCTGCCCTTATCCACCACACTAGCCTTGTGTTTCTAACAGCAGTGAGGATGCTGCAAATTTCCAGCAGTGGAGCAAGGAGCAGAATTTCTCCTCTGAACTGGAGGTCTATGACCTGAATGCAAGTTCCCATGGCTGCCTTCCCCTGCTTGGGTGCATCTTCTCAGAGGGGGAGCTGTTGCTGAGCAAGGGACAGCACAGAAGAGTTCATAGGGTGAGGTCCTGTGCTGGAATAAGCCAGCATAACCCCTTGAAATCATTAACCAAGAGGCCCAAGGAGTATGAGGTGCTCTTGGGGTAAGAATAACACTAAGTGCAGCTGAGGTGAGGGGGGCTCTTTTCTGACCCATCTGTTCCTGTATGAGGCTGTCACCAGTTCTGTCACCTCACTGGGGCAAAGCAGTCGGGCTGGTTGGAGGTTTGTGATTTGGAGCTTCCTGCTAGCTCAGACATTGCAGGTCAAGCTGCCGCTCTGGAAGGCTAGCTAGAGTCATGATCCAGGATCCAGACGACCAACCCCTTCTATTCTCGGAGGACACAAATGATGGGGTTTCTGCAAGAATGTTTCAGAGGAAGGCTGTCTGCTCTGCTGAGGATTCCTTCTACCCACTTGCTGCGTGCTTTGTGCTGGCTGGCTGTTGCCCTCCTCTCCAGAGCTGGCTGTGTCTCAGTAGGTGCTGTCCATGCATCTGGTTTGCCAAACACTGAAGGGTCCTTTGGGGCAAAAACATGCTTTATCCACGTAAAATATCGATCTGGCTTTTGACTTTTTTCAGCTTGAAATCCGTCGAGCGGACAGATTCTGGGAAGTACTGGTGCCAGGTTGAGAACGGGGGGAAGAAGGAAGAATCACAGCAAGTGTGGCTCATAGTGGAAGGTAAGGAGGAGTGTAGTGCTGGTTTCCTTTCAGGGCTGACCCACCAATATGCTCTAGGTGGAAGTGGTGAGAGCAGATTGCTCCTGACAGGCTTCTTGGCTCTGAACCTTTGCTGCTAACTGCAGTGAGATTGCTACAGAGCATGAGTAAGAATAGGAGAGCAGCTTCAAGGAGAGGAGCTGTCAGTTCTTATTCTGGTTTTATTTTGGCATATTAGGAAACAAGATCCTTTCATGCATACACATTTCTTTCTAGCACCTCAATCCATTGTTGTTTTCATCTCCAAACAATTTGTAGAATGATGGGATAGTTCAAGTTGAAATGGATCCATGGGGACCGTGTGGTCCAACCCACTTCTCAAAGCAGAATCACTGCCTGGTTCTGTGTATCAGGCAAGCAGGTCTTTGAGGGTAAGGAACTCCTTTAGCCCAGTTCTGAGTTTCAGAAGGACTGTACATCAGCACTTCATAGCTGTGACTGCTCCATGTGGCACTGTTTCATCCAATCTTATCTGATAAAGAATGACTTCTACATGGTTGCCCAAAAGTCACCCAGAGGAGCATGGATTGGTGGCTTCTTACTGCCTCCAGTTTCGTTTCCCTTGAGCCATGACTGTGTTAATAGTCATAGGATGGCTTAATATTTGATGAGGAAGTTAACAGTGCACTTGCAGGAAGAAGTGGCTTTTCGGATGTGATTGGTAACGTTTTGGTCCAGCGCTGAATCAGCGGTCTTAAAGAGGGGGAGCAGGGAGGGTGCTGTGGGAGGTGGTGTGGTCTGGGTGTTGTACAGCAAAGCACTCAGAGCCCTGATAACATCCATAGCAGTTCTCACAGGAAGAGGGACTCTTACCTGCTGCAGTTTCAACTGGAAAGCATTGTTTACAGCTGAAAACTCTCTCTACTGTGCAGCACTTCCATTTCTGTTCCAGTTACCATAGCCTGCTCCAAAGGTGGCTGTGTTAGCATGGTGCGTGCATTAGGAGTGAGGGGGTTGCTCAGTGTGCTATCTGAAAAGCCATCTGAAAAGACAGAGGAGCCCTGGACAGCACAGGCAGCAAGTGTCAGAGTCACAACAAGCAGCTGCAGCTATGTAAGGAGGAGTGTTAAGTATGAAGGCCAAAGCTTACAGCAGAAGCTGACAAAATGCAACTAATGGCCTTTATGAGAAAAGCAAGCACAGCAGAAGCTGGTTAAACTTGAACTGAGCTTGTAATCATCTGAAAAGGGAGTTACTGGGGAAAATTAATAAATAACAAATAGTGATAAGGGTTGGGTGTTTGAAAATGTGTCAGCTGGTAGCATCAGAAAGCACAGGGAATGCAAAAGCCTATCAGTCCCTTCACTGTTATCTGTGTGTGTTTCTTCTCTGGGCGTACCAGCTTTGTCTAGAGGTAGTTGCTGTATTGATAACAACTGTTGACATCTTTGAGACTGGATCTTTACTCTGGTTGTTTGCAGCCTTTGGTAGGTGTTGACACCCTGTTTGTGTGCCACAAAAAAGTGTGATCTATTGGTGAACTAATTTAAAGTGAGCTCAAATGGGTTTCGATGCTGTCTAATATCAGCCTTGAGATCCATTTAGGTAGTCTGTATCAGGCAGAATTTGTAGCGATGGTGTTTGAACTGGCTTTGTAATACAGCTCAAATGTTTGCTCCTATGAAACACAAAATAAACCCTAAATTAGTCTGAAACTGTTTTCTGGCCTTCTGAAAACATGATGGTATTTGATGCCCAGAGAGGTAATTGAAGAGGCACACTGCAGAGTGTGAACATCTTCAAAACACGGATTATGTTTCTTACAGAGCTTTCCCTCTGAAATTACACCCCTGGCTGTGCTCTGTTCCTGGGCTGCTGGCCCCTGTTGTGGCTGCAGTCACACTTGTATGGACACTTCTCCATCTATAAACTGAGCTGTTGGAACAAAATCAGCCCCGTAGGCTGGATGCTGGTGTGGAACAGGGAACAGGCAAGCTCATTTCCCTGCTTTGCCATTGATGTCCTGGTGGCTGCTCCGTGCCCCTATGGTGCATCTCTGAAGGGCGGTGCAGGCACTGACCTCTTGTACAAGGAACTGGAGGGCTGAATGGGTCATGGACAGTGAGGTATCCAGGTAACACACATATGGGCACAGTGCACGTTCCTGAGCTGGATGAGTCAGCTGCACTCCCTGAACTAGGAGAGTGCTTAATTGTGATCTTGTCTGATCTGGTTAGATGCTCCCAGAGCGAGAAAACCGGCCGAGCTGGGCAGGATCCTCCCAAAAGGTTACCTTGGGTGCCATGGTAAAGGGACAGGAGGCAGGGATCCTGCTCGCAAGAAGAAGAAACGATGGTATTTTCTCTTCTAATCTTCCTTGGAGAAGGAGGGCAAAGCAGGTGGAGATGTCACAGGTGGAATATGGGAACTTTATTCACTTTTATTGTTCATGTATGACTGCAATAAAAAACATGAAATAAAACATGTAAGCACAAACAAGCAGTAATCACGGTGATGGATTTACCTGTCCTGAGCATTAGCCTTTGCACAGATAGGCACCAGCATTCCCAAAGTGACCTATTTTTGGACCTGTTCTGTTTTGTTCATTTACTTGCCACTCCAAAGGCAGTGTCAAGGAGGTGAGGAAGGCACAAAGAAACCGCCACCTGAAAGATAGAGACAGCGACTGGATGGTCAGTGACAGACTGAGGACACCACTTCAGTTGGAGTCTAAGTGTTGAGTATAAAAGCAAACTCAGTGTTTCTCAGGGCCTTCAACTCTTCTACCAGCCACCAGAAGCACATGCTGGGTCCTGCAGGGACAGCACTGGTGCTGATGGCTGGTGGATTTTGTGTTACTGGTTTAGAGCACTGAAACCACAAGAGCATTGCCTATAAGAGGAACCACACGTCTTGATGTGTTGAGGTACGCTCAGCTATTGCCACTTAGAGATGACCTGAGGCAGTTAGCACTGCAGCTGTGTTTTGTTCCCTATGGGCCTGATAGAAGGCTGGTTGTACCAAGCAGGAATCTTTGCATGGTTGGGAACAGATAGTTATCAAGGAAGCTATGTGCACGGATCGCCTTCAGCTCTGAAACAAATTATTCCTCACTGCAAGGCAGGAGTTCTTGTGGTGTCAGAGAGTGCTGGAAGGTGGCTCCAGTCAATTAAACTGTGGAGAGAGCATGGTAAATGATCCCAGTCTAGCATCAGGGCAGATTCTTTCCTCATTCATTGGTTTGTTACAGCCACTAGTTCAACACTATCACAAGCTTCAGTTTTTCATGCATGTCAAGGAGTATCTTGCAGCTGGATTAGGGGCTTTTTGAAGTGGTCACCGCTGAAGTTATTGACTGTTGCCTCTTTAAACTCCAGTCTCTCCAGCTGAAAAATTGAGCAAAGACTGCCACTAAAAGCTGCTTCATCGAGGAGACTTGAGGGAGACTCAGTGGAAAAGGTTTTTCAAAGGCATTTTGGGAAGCAAGTACTCTTATCTCTGACTTCTTCTAGTGGGAGTGTGTAGATGTTCCTGCCCTGAGGTGCTCCAGCATATCTGACCCCTCGTTCTTGTGAAGGGTAAGCCCTTCATAAGAGGGAGTCGGATTAGGCACATAGTCCGATGGGTGTCCTATATTGGGCACTGGTATCAGTGGAAATAAAGAGAAGACAGCAATCTTTCCAGTTATTATCACTTGTCTGTTGCTTTTCTAGGTGTGCCCTACTTTACTGTGGAACCCGAGGATGTGTCCGTGTCCCCTAATGTTCCATTTCATATGGCCTGTGCCGCTGTTGGTCCCCCTGAACCAGTGACAATTGTCTGGTGGATGGGAGACTCTTGAGTGGGGCTTCCAGACATTTCCCCCTCCATCTTAAATGTGTCAGGTAAGGCTGCTACCGATGCAGGGGATCACTTTGAGCAGCAGAAGAAGCAGAGAGCTCTCTTCTGATCATACCTAGTGATACCGGGTAGCCACATAGTGTGAGAATGGTCTTTGGACATTGAGAGTTGGGAGATAACGATCATCACATACAAAGCCAGATCATCTGAGAGGTGATTGTGGCTTTGTGTATTTTCTGCTGGCTTGTGAGGCACACAGGCTCTTACAGGGTTTGGGTGGGACTGGTAATGGGATAAGGATGCTACAAGATACATGCATTTATCGGGTGCTTCTTTTGTTCCACCTCATGGAAGGTGTTCATGGTTATATTATGTGACTCAATTGGTGACATTTAGCTTGATGACATTCACATGCAAAATCATGCTTCTGCGCACAGCCATGTCACACACGCTGCTTTCCTCTTCTCCTGCTCTCTGTTCTTGCATGCCAGCTGGAACCTGTAATTGTTAAAACCTGACTGCCTCATGTAGTTGACACTTTTAGTGCAGCCATATTGCTGCTGAAGTGGGCTGGTTGATGTCCTCAGAGACCAGGGTTTGCCCTACAACAGGCGCTAGGTGTATGGTGGTAAGTCTGCCTTTTCCAGCAGTGCCAGCTGCAGAACTCTGGAGCCAGGATGTGTCCATGCTTCTCTCTAGCCCACTTTCAAGGAAGGGCAATGTATCTCTACCAGGACCTGACTGCAGCTATTCTTGTAGCTACCTCCTACAAGTAACTTCAGTTAGTTGTTGAACAGCTTTGTGATACTTCTTCTGTTTGCTGTATTTTATTGCTCTCAGCAGCCCTGAGCCAAAGTTAACTATTTAGAAAGAAAAGGTGTTATGACAGAGTCATCTCTGGGGCCTCTTCATCAGTGCTAATACAGTTACACCCAGGGGGAGTTTCTTTCTCTGCATCTTTGGCCATCTATCTAGTCCTATCAGCTATCTAGTCCTATTCAGCTTTCCCTTAGAACTTAATTTATATGCAAATCAAAACCTGATTTTATGATTTGCAGTGGTTTATAATCTGCTCCCTCTCTTACGTAGCCACTCAATGCTCTTCCGAGTTGGAAATGAAAACTGCTCCCTTATGATAGAATCTGCCTGTTGAAATGGGGACTGGAAAGATTGATACTCCAAAGGGGAAAGAAATAAAGAAATAAGTCTCCCTTCTTCCACTGAACTCATCCCATGGTGCCCCACAAATCTTCTGTCATTGTGGGGCCATGGCACAGTGGCCTGAAGAAGGGCATTTGCTCCTAGTGATTCTCCAAATGAATTGCTATTATATACAGTCATCATCAGTGCCTTTCTTTGCCCCTTTTAGTGTTTTTTGAGATACTCCTTGTCTTTGCAAAAACGTGTAGCAAACACAAGCTCCGTGGTCAGATTGCCAAAGCATGTCAAAAATGATGGTAAGAAAACAAGGATTGCTAGCTAAAGAAAATACCAAATTCTGAAGAAAATAAAGTACTGGCTAGAAAGCAAACATTTAGAAGGTCCAGCAAGCAGTTGGTTTGGTTTAAAGGATTGTTGGTTTTGGAAAGCAGAGCTGGCAATGGTGCTAGAGAGCAAGGAGATCTTGGTTTGTGGTGTGTTTCGTGTTTTCCTCAGGGCAGGGCTGTGTTTGGTTCTGTCTTTGGGACATGCCTACCACGTTTGTTTGTGCTCTGCTCTGCTGCCTGGCCTTCTGCCTGCTGGCAAAATTTTCCTCTGGTTCTCTGGGGTGAATGGAAGAAGCTAAAATACTTTGCTCTTTCATTTCAAAGCAGTCCCTCCTCTCTTCCACTACACCTTCTTTGCAATGATGTTAATCTCAGGCTTGGGAGTTGAATCAAAGGGCAAAGACAGACACTGTGCGAGCTGCTCCATGCAGCTCTGAAATCTTTTTCCTTCCTAAACTGAATCATAAATAGATCCTAAATAATAATCCTAAAATAGAATCATAGAATCATAGAACAGTTAGGGTTGGAAAGGACCTTAAGATCATCCAGTTCCAACCCCCTGCCATGGGTAGAGACACCTCACACTAAACCATGTCACTCAAGGCTCTGTCCAACCTGGCCTTGAACGCCACCAGGGATGGAGCATTCACAACTTCTCTGGGGAACCCATTCCAGTGCTTTACCACCCTCACAGTAAAGAACTTCCTCCTTATATCCAATCTAAACTTCCCCTGTTTAAGTTTTAACCCATTACCTCTTGTCTTGTCACTACAGTCCCTAATGAAAAGTCCCTCCCCAGCATCCTTATAGGCCCCCCTTCAGATACTGGATGTTCATAGCATTCTCAACATCTCTTGGATAGCCCAGTAAGGCAGCTGAGGGCCAAGCCAAGTGAAAACATAGGCTGGACACATTTCTCCAGGCAGCTCTGTAGATCTGCCTCAGTTCTGATTAATTATCAATGTCTATCTGAATCTTGGAGCAGCCGGACATCGGTATGATGCCACGTTCAGGTCATGTGGGATGGATGGATGCTCACAGAAGAGAGGGAACGTAATCCTCACTTGTATAATATCATCCCTGGAAAGTGCCTCAGTGCTCATGCTGTAGCATTTTGCTTCAACTTCTTTGCATATCTTCAGAAGTCTGATGCAAAGTGAGGGACAGATGGGCATTAGCTTGAAATCTCAGCATCTAGCCTGAGGTTTGCCTTATAGCCCAGTTAGAAGATGGTTGTTGCTCAGGTGGCAGGCTGAAGTCCAGAGCGTTGATTGCTGTATTAGCTCATAGGTCAGCATGATCCTTGCTCCAAAGATGCTCACTAGGATGTGGGAAGTGGACATCTATCAACTGAACTGCTCGTCTGCCAAATTCCCCCTTCTTTTTCAGTGCTTTCTGAAGCTCCCAGAGAAGCTTTTCTACATTCCACACTCACTCCATTAAAAATGTGTTTAGCACATTAATTACATTGAATTCCACGTGCCTTTGATTGGCACCCAGCTCAGCCCGCCAATTGCTCGTGCAGCTTGAGCTGGATGTCACACATAATTGAAATTCTGCTGAAGGTTGAAGCTGGATTATATAGCTGTTTGTGTTTCCTTCTCTTGGCTGATCTCCAGGTATTAATCAAAGCACAGTTTTCTCCTGCGAAGCTCACAACATTAAGGGATTGTCTTCATCTCGGACAGCCACTGTTCAAATTAAAGGTGAGAGAGTACAAGAGAACGGGCAAAGGACTCGGGTTTGCTCTCTGGAGAGGGAATTTAGGGCTCCTAAATGCAAAGGGATGTCTCAAAGCTGACAGCAACCAGCACCAGTTGGAGCTCTCAGCAGTTGAAACAGTGCTTTGTGCTCTAACAGCAGTTTCCACTTGCTGTGCGGGGCCGCATCCTCTTGAAAATGGGATTCGGAACTGGAAATAGGATGTCAAATAACAGTTTTTCCTGGAAAAGGAGCGAGTCGGAGTAGTCAAATTGCTTGTGAGAGATTAAGCTAGATATAAATCTGTAGCTGGGGAAATCTTTCCTTCCTGGAGATAGATGGCTCTTGTTAGAGCTAAAGAGGCAGTTGCTTCTACTTGCTTCAATTGGCATCACATCTGATGCTGAAAAAAGACAAGGAAGGTGGTCACTGGTGGCTGGTAAAGTCTGCTCATCCACATGAGGTTTATGGGTTTGATTTTTTTAACTCTTTGCTCTTTAAAAACTCATTCAAAATAAATAATTCATAACCTTTGCATTTGGAAGTCCCTAAGTTGATGTCTGATTCCTCTGTTCCTCTGGGTGACTGAAACACGGATGATCAGAGCAATCAGCTCTTCCCCTCCTCTTCATGTTGAGGTGCTTCTGCATTTGAATTTTTAGTCATATTTTAATGCACATTAAATGACATGATTATCACTTTCAGGAGAGGCATGTCACAAAAATCATTTCCTCCAAGTAGTAGCTTATTGCTCAGTGTGAGTAAGAGTGCACATTTATGTCTGTATCAGAACTCACAGTTGTATTAGCTAATATTCGTTTGAGTACCTTCAAATCCATCTGTAGATCTAGTGTTTGTACAGTGTATTTTTCTTCAGGACATTGTGGTTACTGCTGTGCCAAGAATGCAGTCTGCTGGACTAGTAAGATTTATAACTTAATTTAAAAATGTTTGGAGTTGTTGCCTTAAAGGCTCGTCTACGCAGGGGAATTAGTTATTGTGGAATATATCTTCTATGGATATTTTTATCCTAGGATAGAATGTAGTTCACAAAGCTATTATGCTTAAAAAAAATCTCATCAAGCCATAATTTGAAATAACATTTAGCATAAACAAGCTCCTTTTTTTTTAATGTTAACACTGATGATTTTAATCTTTCTTAATGTACGAATATGATGATGGGGTAAAGGCCTCGGATTCTTGCATTTCCAGCAATTATGTTTAGCCAGAAGTGTTCCATGAGGGCCAATTATCAGCTAATGAATCCACACAACCTATTTGGACGGGATGTTTCACCATCATGCAGTTGTGTGCACATGCATGCTTTTAGGGCTAAGGAAGAGCAAGCTTAAGTGATTAGGCAAATGTTGCCCCAGTATGTGGTAAGTCCTAGAGATGAAAGCTGGATCTTAAATAGCAAGTTCAGTGCTATAGCTGTAGATGTTCTCACTGTAATACCTCAAAGGTATGTCTGAAAGAGGAGTTATACACTTGGGGAAGTGATGAGGCTCTTCGAAAAAGCAGAAGTTTTGAAGATCTGTGACAGCCCCTGTTACAATTAAAGCCAAGCTCCTAACAAGGACATCAGCAGAAACAGGAGCAGGCCCAGATAATGTTTGTTTCATCTTTTATTCTATGAACATGTAGGCTTCAGTGAAATCACTCCCAGGAGTAGCTGTCTATACACACATGAACCTCTCTTACCCAGATCCATCTGTTGACTCATGTCTTTCTGCAATTTATTAAACCATTTGTTTCTTCTGTGTTTCCAGAGGCAAATATTTTTGCTAGGACATTTACAAACTGTCAACGTTTCTTCCTATTTGCTGCTGTTGTTGTTCATTATCTATTCTCTGTAGTGCCCACAATGTGCTGGGTATACTCCAAGCAAAAAATTACTGTTATTGTAGCCCACAGTCCCAAGCCATGTACAAAGCCCCATTGTTCCAGCCACTCTACAAGCACAGAGGATGTTAAGCCTCATTATGTTAACACTCAAGGTCCTGTTTTCAGACTGGCTTTGCTCTATCTACTTCATATGTGTGGCTAAAGCTTTGAGGGTTGTATCCTGTGTTTCAGAGCACAAAAGGAAACAATCATCCATTGTTTTTCTCCCAATGGTTGTTGGGGCAATGCAATTTGTAGAAGGACAAATGCAGCTTTAGGGGAGGGTTCTAGCAAGCCAGCCCTCTTCAGTGACTGTCTCCATTACTGAGTGGATGTGTTGACGGTTCATTATTCTCACTGATGGTATAGCCAATATCTCCCTTTTCCCTGCCATCCAGTGTTGAAAAATTACATGTTTCTCAATACAAAAGTTACAAGTGCATTTACAAAAGACTTGAATTAAGGGCAGTGTTTCAATGATATCCAAGTAAGCAGTCAAAACAAGCTTTTTCTCCCCCAAAAAAAGCTTATAAACCTGACTACCCAACATCAAAAGGGAAAGAAACCAAGACAGAAAAGTCTTAAGTTGACTCACAAAGGCCTTTTACAAAGGCCTTGCAAAGAACTCATTTGCCCATCTTCCATCCCAGACCCTTGCTCTGCTGCCCAACCTTTCACCCACAAACATTTCTTATCTTGGTGGCAGACCCCTGCCTTGTGTCCTGGTAACTCGTTAACCAGATAAAAAAGGCTTTATAGGGTTAATCTGTGGCACCATCTATTCCCTGCCCCATACTCTCCTCTAGGCTGTCTGTAGAGACTCATGAGGGGGACTTTGGTCAATGCATTTCCTTTATAGAATGGCCCTGTGGAGAAGCTGAAAGCAGTACTGTAGTTATCCTTGGTGCAGTGAGAGACAAAGGTGCTCTCTAGCACAGCAGAAGTTGCAGATGGAAGGATCCTGGTTTCAATTACTTTCCACTGCTGCTTTCCACTGGATACCACTCAGGAGAGGTGGAAAATGCGGTCAGTCGCAGACGTTGTCCTGAGGATCATTGAGTTTGTAAAAGAGGGCTCTTGAGGGTACAGTTTGCGGAGGTGCTGCAGGAAAAGTATTGCAGCAGCAGCAAAGGATTGTTTAAAATGAGCACAAGGTTGAGGGAGAGGCTGATGTTCATAAAGCCAGTAATTTTACAGGAGTGAGGTGCCTAAATGAGAACAGACATTTGGGATTGAAGAAGTGATAGTGAGGGTTATATGGGAAAGAATAGGCAGTAACTATGTGAAATTACAGTGGGAGGAAAAGAGAGGGCAAAGGGAAGCATTGAGGATCCTAAAAGGAAGCTGAAGAGCTCAGGTTGATGTGACAGCACACTGGATGCCCTGCAGTGATGGAGGTGTCTGGTCAGAGTGAGAAGAGGAGGCAGTGCTCTGGTGCTGCTCTGTGCTGGTAGGAAGCACAAACATCCCACTAAATGGCCAGTTTGGGCATCCTGGTTTGTTCCTGGCTCTGGCTTTAATTTACAGTGTGGTATGAGCCATGTATCAGGCACCCCTTTGCCTCAAATCTCCCCTCTATAAAACAGTGCTTTTGAAGCCTGAAGGAAGCGGAGTTTTCAGTCCAGGCTCCTTCCCAGCATGTTTCAGGGTTTGTAATGGTTTTGGAGTGAGAACCAGGGGAGGGATTTTAAAGCCTCATTTGGTTCACAATGTAGGTCCACAGGCCATTGTGTGCACAGGGCTGGGTTATTCATTGCAATGGAGGGGGCAGGGAAGAGGGCTGAGTAGCGAAAGTGTAAACATCATACATTGGCACTGCTATCAAAGAGGTCAACCTCTGCCTGTATGTAACAAACAAGATACATACTATGAAAGAATGGGTGCCAATAGCTTGTTCAATGTTAAAATAATAGTTTAATTCACAACAGCCAGGGTCACTCTCTAAAGATGTGATATTGTTCCATTTCAGTTAGTGATTTCATTGCATAATTTCCAGCCTCAAGCCTTTGCCATTTCCATGTGAATACCTGCTCGGTTCTGTGTATACTGAAAGGTCTCTTTGTTTCCTTTCTAGCCATGCCTCTCCAGCCTCTCAATGTAACTGTAAGCCAAGTCACCAGCAGCAATGCCAGTGTGGTCTGGGTGCCAGGATTTGACGGCCGCGCACCCCTTCATTCTTGCACTCTTCAGGTAGGGCCCCTCTGGATTGTCCCCTGCCCTGCATGAAGAATGGGACTCCCCTGAGCCACGGCATTGCTTGGGCCATCTTTTGCTCTCCTAACTGCTTTGTCGTAGTGTTTGAATTCATATTCCACAGCTTTAAAACATGGAAACTTAACAGGATGCACTCAGGGCAAATGTAGGTGTCAAAGAGCAGGGAATGAAGTTTTTAGCGTAAAGCTTCCAGTTGAGAATTTGAGACTGGCCCCATTCTCCCTTCCAGCACATCAGTTTTCATGTAATTTGCTCCATGACAGCTACCCCATGCAGGGTATTACACAGCAGCACTTATGAAGCATGTATCGCTCTATGGGAAGTGCCCCTGAGTAGCTGCAGGGTGCTTCTGCTAGCATGGACCAGCTGCCCTGTGATAACTTGTTCCAGTGCAGTGCAGTCCCATGCCAGCTCAGCTCTGTGCTTTGTGGTGCCAGGGGACAGGCTGGGATCCACAGATACCAGTGAGCCCAAGGGACAAGCAGCTGGCAAAATGTAGGATGTGGTACAGGAAAGGTGGGAATGATGTCAGCAGAAGACACAGACACAATAGGCTTTTTCATACAAGATCAGGCCTATTTGCGTGTTTCAGTGTAATTTTAAGCCCTACCTCTGAATCTTGGTTGATTTTCCCTTGCCAAAGACCAGAAAATCAAGGGTAATCCTTTAGCTCTACCAGGTGCTGAAAAATCAACATCTTTAGAAAACTGAACTGCTTCTTTAGGTTCCTGGGGGGAAATGGTACCTGCCTAACATCAGGCAGAGGTAGTTTCTAGTACTGCACACTTAAAACAGCTGGTAGCAGTGTGTCATGAAGAAATGGTGGCTCCTGAAGCAGGCTGTGTAAACACAGCCAGGCACATTCCCCATGAATTTGTCTGCCAGTGTCAGTATTGGGCCCCTGTGCTTTCCCTACCCGATTACAACATGAGCTGGAGTGGAATTTCTATGGGGTGTTGCCAGCTACATAGAGGAGGATTACAAACACAAGGTACGCTGGAAGCAGCCTAGGTAATTTACTTGCAATCCTCTTTTTATTTGGCAAAGAAACCAGAGATTTCATGCTCTGATGTTTATTCCCTTTCATAAGTAAAAGAAGCTATCTTCTTGTCTTAATTCACTGGCAGAAATAGTGCTTGAATAGAGCTGGCCCCCGTCTCTGGGTTTTGTTCCCGCTTCTGTTCTTGTTTGCAGTTGAAAATGGTGTTCTTCCTCCCTTTTACAATGCGGGTTATCTCCAGTTGGAACAGCCTATTCTCTCTGGCTTGCATGCAGCAATGCTAATCACCGTGGGGTTTGAGTTCCCCCTCACTTTTGGCAGGGGTAAGGATGAGGGGGATGGGACATGTGGAAAAGGGGATGGATCAGAGCAGCTCAGTTTCTGTCCACTCAGCAGTCTCTCACCCCTTTTCTAAGCCTTTTCTGTTCTATCTGGGGAGGACAAAGTTCTTGCTCCTGGATGTGGGAGCAGGGTAACTTGGCAGTAACCCTCCATGCTTCTTCTGTATCTCACAATGAGAGATTTTGAGAGAGGCATTGACCCACATTTCCATGCGAAAACGATCGTGCTCCTGGATCCCCACTATCACTAGTCTGCTCACAGCCTCCCAGAAGGAGAAGGGTTATTGAAACTTGGCTGTGGTTTTCTAGCACTCAGGAATTGCAGAGGGTGCCCCAAGAACACCGTGTTCAGGCAGACAGATTGCTTCTGGGGACACGGTAGGGAATCACCATGCTTACTGCCTGTTAAACACAAGCCGTGTTCCAGGGCATGAGGGGGACAGATGTAAGAGCACCGACTCTTCAGACTGTTGAACGGAAACACACATCATCAAGCTGACAGGGTTTAACACAAAAGTCTGCTTGTTTTTTCCCTGCTTTGGATGACACTGATAATGACAACAATATGCTTTTCTGTTAAGGAAACTTGAGATCCTTCCGTTTTCTAGCCAAATAAATCAGTGGGCCAAAAGTGTGCGTGAGAGTGAGCAGAAGCGCAGGGAGAAAGGCTGCTGTATATAAAGCATATAAAGTCCACGTGAGTGTTTCAGTTGTCAGTACAACTTGATTTTAGTCCCAGCTTTGCTATTCCATATGCACTTGAGAAGATAGGCTGAGCCTGGCAGCTATGCAGTGATTTCTGCTATTGTCAGTACAAAAGCAGGAGCACTGAACCTGTCTGTGCACTGAAGGCACGCAGTGATATCAGATTTAAATTAACATTCATGTTGCTTACAAGTTCAGATTGGGTGGGGGGAAGAGAGAAGGGCTGCAGAAGTTTCTTTGCAGTTTAATTTGAAACAGCTGAACCAAGCCACCAGTGTCTGCCGTGCCTTTAATCCACTGCAAAACTGGAAATATACAAAAAGAAGCTGAGAAAAAGGTGACACTTGGCAACAGGAAGGTTGATATTACCCAAGTTTAGACAAGTCTCAGAAGCCAACCATAGCGCTCAATGCAATGAGCACATTTAGTCTTCTTTAAAGGAAATAATAATCAACTGTAGAATTTGTAACACAGGTAAGGAAATGTTTTAAAGCGTGGAAGCAAATTTTCAGCTGGTGAAAAATGGTCCTGCCAGAAACTGATGTCCTTGAAACCAGATAAAGGCTCGTGATTCTTGGTGTGACAACTCCCTTTTCCATGTTTTAAACATCACTGGTGCCATATACATTCTTACACATTCCTACACTAAACATGGAATGGATTCTGTGGACCTGTTAGTCATACGGTGTACAGTAACAGTCTTCTCTGTTTCACTCTCTGCACAGGTAGCTGAGTCACCAGATGGCCAGGAGGTCTCTACTGAAGTCACCCCAGTGCCACCCTTTGCATATGGCGTGCAAGGCCTGAAGCATTCCACTAACTACAGTGTTCGTGTGCAGTGCAGCAATGAGATGGGCAGCTCCCCTTTCACTGACAGGGTTTATTTCCAGACCCTGGAGCTTGGTAAGCAAATAGTAGACAAGAACAGGAAAACAGCTCTGAATCTGAAAAAGAGACAATGATAAACTTCATTGGACTCCTCCTTGCTAATTCAGGAATGCAGGAAACGTCATACGTGTATTATGCATGGAGATCTCATAGCAGCCTTCCAGTATCTGAAGGCGGGCTATAAGGGTGCTGGGGAGGGACTCTTCATAGGGACTGTAGTGACAGGACAAGGGGTAATGGGTTAAAACTTAAACAGGGGAGGTTTAGATTGGATATAAGGAGGAAGTTCTTTACTGTGAGGGTGGTGAGGCACTGGAATGAGTTGCTCAAGGAAGTTGTGAGTGCTCCATCACTGGCATTGTTCAAAGCCAGGTTGGACAGAGCCTTGGGTGCCATGGTTTAGCGTGAAGTGTCCCTGCTTATGGCAGGGGGTGGAACGACATGATCTTTAGGTCTTTTCCAACACGAACTATTCTATGATACGATACAGCCTATGATATCAAACACAATCACAAGTATGGCTTCTTTACCAATGTCTCTTTTTCAACAGTGAGGGCTGCTGATTGTCTTCTGTACTCTATTTGAATGCCAGGAGAGGAGGATACCTGCAGACTCAGCTCTTGCTAAATCTCTCTACAGTAAGAATCCTGAAGCTCTCTACCCATGCTCTTTCTATTATCAAACAATTACCACTCCCCCTTTCCTGAGCATTACTGTTGCTAAAAGCCTCTAATGCTCTCCTGGACCTAAGCTCTCACCACGAATGAAGCACCAAGAGCACCTCCTTTACAGTTACTACTGTTGGCCTGCTCCATCCCTCGCTCTTGCTCCCCCCACCCCACCTTGCTTGAATCTGAGCAGAATATATTCCAATTTAGGGTTCCTATAAGCGGGTAAGAGTTTTGATAGTGAATTGTGAGGCTGCTTTAGCAGACAAGGACTTGTCTGGTCAGCATTTTCAAAAGCAGTTAGCTTGCCTGTATGAAGGCATCACGATAATGGCTTCCAAAGTTTAAGCTGCAGAAGGAAAGATGCTGTGCTAGAACCCCACTCCAGCCCCATGCAGGTATAATCACGGACTGCATTTTCTATGGGGATGGTGTGAAGTATTGTCCAGTCAAGAAAGGTACCTAAGGGTACTAGAAACTACACAGGTTTCATCTTCAGTCTTTGAGTTCTAACTGAAGTTATGCAGTTCAACACAGAATATCAATAGAGATTCAAACCAACACTTGTATTAATTGTGTCACTAATACACATTCCATTAGTAACATCAAGCAGTAGGACAGAAAAAACAAACACAAGTGAAAGGATCATCTGTGAATCAGTCAATAAAAGTGGCTTTCCCTTTGCAATCCTACAATACCAGAAGGATAGAGTTACCCAGTCTTTCATAGAATCATAGAGTAGTCAGGGTTGCAAAGGACCTTAAGATCATCCAGTTCCAACCCCCCTGCCATAAACAGACACCTCACACTAAACCATGGCACCCAAGGCTTTGTCCAGTCTGGCTTTGAAC
>JBCJKH010049899.1:2104-12681 GCA_039877255.1 Loriculus beryllinus | reverse complement strand
AGAAATTCTTTACTGTTAGGGTGGTGAGGCACTGGAATGGGTTGCCCAAGGAAGTTGTGAATGCTCCATCCCTGGCGCTGTTCAAGGCCAGGTTGGACAGAGCCTTGGGTGACATGGTTTAGTGTGAGGTGTCTCTACCCATGGCAGGAGGTTGGAACTGGATGATCTTAAGGTCCTTTCCAATCCTAGCTATTCTATGCTTCTATACTATCATATTGCTTGTCCACTCCAAGGGTCTTGTAACACCTAACATAATAATATGCAGTCAAATGTGGTTAACATCAGTGATGCACGATCGCGGGGCTTCTTCATGCTGGGCATATGCTCCATTAGCTCTGAGGGCTTTGGGGTCTTGGAAAGAAAGGAGATTCTGACCAACCTTATTTTGTCCTCTTGAAGCAAACATAGTGCTGGTGGCGTGCAGAAGTTGCTCTCTCCCATCACACTCTCTCTTCCAGCTGATCTCAGGAAGGACGGTGAAACTGTCTTTGCAACCATTTTCAGTGTGGATAGTGATTGTGTTCTGTCCTCTGCTTTCAGCTCCAAGCAGCACCCCACAAAATATCCATGTTATTCAAAGAGACCCTGGTCTGATTCTGGAGTGGGAAGGTGTGGCTCCAGATGTGCTCAAAGAAAATGTCCTGGGATACAGGCTGGAGTGGATTCAGGATAATGTAACTCAGGTAACAGATCAAGAGGAGACCTGAACCATTGGGCTCAGAGTTGGAGAATGTTCACATTTTCTATGAATTAGGGTTCCTCATCCCTTATCCACACCAGGGAACTAGATTGCTGGTATTGCTTTTGTGTAAATGGATCTATTCCTCAGTAGCTGGCCTTAAGAATTAGGCCTATTTCTCCCTTCCTGGCATATTCAGAGTTCCTTCACTTGACTGTTCATCTGCAGACAGACCAGTTCTCTGCCATTCCTTGTACAACAAGGATAACACAGAGAGAACTTGGTTTGCCTCTATCTCTTCCTAAGTGCTGTCCTGAAGGCAGCTCAGACAGACAGTGCATAATATGGGCTTTCTCTGTCCTGTGACTGGGACTTGGCTTTCCAAATCCTAGCAGCATAGGTGTATTTAGCAAGGGAATGAGTTGTGCTGTAAATCACAGGAAGAAGGTGATGGATGCGTTTCTTTCATTTACAGTATGTAGGGAGTTGAAAGGATCCTGTCACAGTGAAAGGCATTTCATTTCTTCTTCAGCATTGACCTTTCCCAGGTATCTACCTGCCTTTGAAGTTCACAGGATTTCTTATGGTTTCTCACTTCTTAATATGTATTTAGCCAGTGCTTATTAATGATGAACAAGCCTATAATAATAGACAGCTAGAGGGAAAGGAGACTTATTTCCTTTCTGCATGGCCCATTTCATTCTAGGTCAGCACCACTGACTTTGACAGTATTTTGAGTTCTCATCGAATTTACATTGTGCCTATGGTGGCAGCCAGATCTTTAGGGGTTTACTGCAAATTATGTGTATGAAGAAGATCCACGTGTTGGCCTTGTCATCCTAAGTGAAAACTGGCCATGAAATTCAGAAACCGAGTGGCATTTGGTCAACAAGTTAAAGCAGACAGACTTCTCCCCTGGGTTAAAACGGTCAGATGCTTTGCTGTATGTTAGTGCATCTTTGTGTTTAAACCACAAGAAGGAGGTGTATCTTTTAACAGCAAAATAAGCCCCACATTTCTATAGCAGCTCTCATGGAAGGACCTCAAAGGAGAAAATCACTAAACCTCATCTCTTTCACATACCCTGGGAAACTGGGAAAAACAGCAGTATTTTTGAAGAGAAACCCCAGATGATATCCCATGGCAAAACTGAGTAGGACCAGGTCCCAGACGTTGTATCACAACTCCTAGCCCTTGCAGCACCAATAAAGTACACAGTCATGGTTTGGTGTAATTTTAAAGGTGACATTTTGGACTGGATTCCTTTGAAGGCAGCTTACAGTTTGTTACCATTTGCTCTCAGGGTGAGATGATCGTGCAGGACACAAAAGCTAATCTCACAACATGGAACCCTCTCAAAGACCTGATCATCAGGGTGTGTGTGCTGAACACTGCAGGATGCGGGCCCTGGAGTGACCTCTTCCTGCTTGAAGCCCAAGAGGTCATGGGTGAGTTGCCTTTCCTTCTCTTTGGGGAAGAAAGGCAGAAGTGCTGGGACTGCTGATTCTCTCTGACTCTTTTCAGTGCTTACAGCTGACTGAGCCACGTGCCTTTATAGAGCAGATTTCATCAAGCAGAGTACAAATAAAATCACATTTAAAGAGCTAGTACAAACAAAACAGCTTCTGGCCACTACTGAGCCTTCTTTAACAGTGTTTGCTGTGTTTAGTGCAGAACAGGGCAATAGGAGACACAACAGAAAAGGTGCAAAGGAAGATATGAAATCTTTCATTTAGGCTTAAGCCACACACATTAGTAAATGTGACAAAAACTCTAACATAGTTCCTTTTCTTTGATTTGATTTGAAGCCATTCCTGACTAGTTTCAGTTGAGCCTGATTTAAACCATGGCCACATAGGGGTTTGTAATGTTTTTACTGAATGTGTTCATATTAAACCAGTTTAGCTCTCTCTATGCAAAAGCTGAGCTACTGGTGGAAGAGAGAGATGATGGTACAGAAGCTGTATCATGCAATCTGGACCAGGTGGAAGGGTTTGTTGGGAGCAAAGAACAAGCCATGCATGTGTACAGTGCATTCCTAGTGATAAAGGGCAGTTAGGCTCATCTGTGCTGGTTTTCTTGCTGGATTTCACAGTGAATGGGATGTGGGAGTCAGGCTGTAGAGAAGGGCAGGATGTTCTATGGGGAGATGGGCAGAAGGGAGAAAAGGATGAAAGACACTGTAAAACAACTAGGGGGAAGACATTCCTAATGAAAATATGGATTGGTGATAAGTCAGTGAGGTGCCAACATGCAAAAACCCCATAGTCTCCTGATGTTTTGCTCCCAGCACCTGTGACAGGATGAGGCAGCAGTCTCTCATATCTGATGCTGACCCTCCCGCTGCTGCTTTCTTCCCATTCCACATGTCTTTTGAGGAATCACATGGACAATGATACCTCAACACTTAGGGATGGTAGTGGAAACACTGAGTGGGGTTCTGAGGCCAGCAGGATGTGGAGAATAGGGGCAGGGTAACAGGAGAGAACTGTAGCCTTATTTGCAGCAGTGTATCTAATCCTGGTTTTAATGTGCACATTACTCAGGCCCTTTGGCAACTGGGTTCCTGTGATGAAGTCAGCACTGGTGGCTATGTGTAAGCACATACTCACTGTGGGATCAAAGCCCTCACATTATTTAAAGGAGAATGAAGGGTCCAGAGCTGACTCTACAAGAGGTTGGACCTTGGCTCCATCAGTATTTTTCCTCCTGCTTTTTGCTCAGTTATTTTCTGTGGTACGCAAATACAGAGAAAAGTACCTGAAAGAACTAGAATATCCCTTTGGAAACTGGCCAGCACTGCTAGAAGCACCAGGGAATGTATAGCATTTTATGTGGAGCTGGAATGGGATAAACCTGAAAACTCAATATGTTTTCTTTGTTTTGTATAGAAACCACTTCAAAGAAAGTAGCATGAGGAGTGATGCTTGTTTTGGCCAAATGCTGAAAGTACACGTATATTTCTTCACACACATAACAGGCTGGAAATAAAGGTTCACTGTGGAAACACTGACAGGCCTCGCACATCAGAGCTGCAGAAAGGCTGCAGTTTTGTTTCAGGCCTAGTAGAAAATATAAGTTGCTTCCTTTCCTAAAATAGCAGACTGGCACTGGTTGCTTTCTGTGTGAAATGCCAGGGGTGGTTTCTGACTGGCTCCCAGTGCAGCAGTGAGGATGACTAAGCTTGTATAAACTTTAAATCGTATTTCTCATCACGGCAAAGCCAGTCAGAGCACCACCCAGCTTATGCAGAGATCTTGTGCACCATTAACAAAGATGACTTTAATATTTCCAGTAGAAACATCTCTCATTGCAGAGAGGAACAGAATGGTCTAATAGCTTTTTCCCGTCTGTAATCTTCACGGCTGTATGCAGAAGACTCTGGGATTACTCTCTTTGTACAGCTTTGTGATATAAAACCTGCTACAGAAATAAAGGGGGTTCTCTCATCATCAAAGGGCTCCTAAAAACTCAAGCTCATCTAATACTGTCTTCTCTCTGTCTTGTGCAGTCTTAAGGCATATGTGTGTTGGAAAATAGAGACGCACGAGATGGGAAGGAGGCAGAGCTGCGGGAGGAGAGCCAACTCAATCTTTACTTGGGCCGCAGCTATCTTCTCTATCTCAGTGACAGTAGTGGGAAGCAATGATCTGTGGGGCAGAGGAGAAGCAGTGAATTTCAGCATTCATTTCTATTTCTGACACATTTGCTATGAACTGTGGGGTGTGCTCCTGATTCCTACAGTTCAGAAACAGGGAGAATAATTTAGTTTTGTGGTTGTTTTGTTTTCATCCATCCTCCTTTTGAGGGGCTCCCCAAAAGGTGACCTAAATCCGTGCTCTCTCCCCAGGCCAGCTAGCAGGGACTGGAAAATAGGCTGGGAGAGGTTTGTCTCACCATAGGGGGAGGGAAACCGCATGGTTTCAGAGAAGACATTTTACATCCGTGTTGTTAGTTGTTTCTGCCCTGATAGTTTGACAGAAACGATTGGTTTGGGAATTGTGAAGAGGGTTGGAGTTACCTTTCTTAGCATTTTATTCCACTTTGTTTCTGATCCTTCTCCCTCCTCATAAGCAGCCTTGAAGGCTGGGGTCAAAAGGTGCAGCAAGAGGGAGTATCATGAAACCCAGAGCCTATAAAGCTCTCTGAGTCACTGATAAGATGCTGGAAAATAGGTGCTAAAGCTCTGGTAATTTGTCTCAAGTGGAGAAGTACCAGTACTGCTTCCTCAGTGGTCCAGAGTTCTGTTTCCTTAAGCTCTACCTGTTAATTAGACTAACTTGGATGATAAGGCTCTACAATGTTACTAGCAATTAAGCCTTAGAAGCCTTTTGCTTGCCAGGACTCTGCCAGTAGGGATGTCTGACTCCTTTTCGCATACATCTATGGAGAGGTTCATTCAAATCTCAGCCCATTAACCTAACATCTGTTTTAAGGGCAGATTTACTTAACACTCAGATGACATATAACAATAGGATTACATACATTGTCAAAGTTGATCCTTCCTTAGCTCTGGTAAAGCACAGTCAACTGCTGAAGGTGAGCATGGGAGCATGAAGATGAAGGAAGGGTTTGAGGACCTGTTACCTGTTTGGAGATATGAAGGCTATACTAGATTTTAATAAACCCATACAAATTAACATTTACTATTTAGTAATTGTATTTGGAGAAAAAATCTCTGGGGGAATGGGATTAATTTATCTGTTGTTTGCCAAGCATAGATAATATTTTTTTATTCATAACCATTTGCTTATCTTCCTCTCCTGGCAGCTTACTCAGATTGGCAGCATCTCCATTTCTTCGGTATACAGTTGTAGTCAAAATCATACGTATCCTGGGAGCAAATATTAGGCCAGAACTAGAACCTGCACACTAGCTAACTTATTTCTTATATTGCAGGGCACCTTTTAAAATGCACCTTTTCTTTGGTAGAGAGACATTGAGAAGTTACAGCCAACCAAAACCATTGGGATGTTACAGCCAATACCAGTCCCATGGCATGCCCTTGTTTGTGGGAGGGGAAGTGTAAATATTTTCACTCAGATTGCCATGAGGCAATTGTCTTTCCATGTTGTCTTTCAAAGTGTTATCTGGTTGGCATTCAGGCAGTATTGAGTAGCCTGGTCAGGGTCCTGCTGCCTGCTTCAAACAGGACAAGGTGAAACCTGCACACAAAATGCTCGTACTAAGCAGCCTTTTTGTTGTGAGAGTCCAGTTTCAAGTGGCCCAGATCATGAGCTCATGTAAAGTAATATAATGTGAAACAGCAAGTGCCTTTTACTTTCTTGAGACTCACAAGGAAGAACAGATTCCGATAACTGGATGCATCTGCTCTGCCTTTGCTGTGTGAAACAGCTAGCTTTTCTGATGATCGACTGAGTAGGTGTTGATGCCAAATTCCAGTGTACAATGACCCACTGTGTACACCAGACCCAGCAGCATGGCTTTTCCATTGAAAAGCAAATAGAAGAAATGTCCCAGTATGGTCTGTTTACTATTGACAGTCTTCTATTTCCTGACTGGTGTTTTCTCCATCATCTAGGTGGCCAGAGACAACCTCCTTATGGAACGTCCTGGGTCCCTGTGGCATTGGGCATTCTCACAGCTCTGGTCACGGCTGTTGCCCTGGCTCTTATTCTCCTTAGGAAAAGAAGAAAGGAAACTCGGTTTGGGTAAGGGAGGTTCTCCTTGTGTTGGTTAGACAGAACACTGAAAATACAGTAGAAAAAAAAATTATATCAATAGCTAGGCTTTAATAGAATGTGGAAATATAAACCAGATATGGAAATATAAACTAGATAAACATAATTCTGTAAGTTCTTAGCATTGTTGCGTAAAAGACTCAAAGACAAAAGACCCACAGATAAATTATTTTCTGTGTTCTTAGGGGCTGGGTCCTTTCTTCCATGCCGGTTTTCAGGCTAGGAGCTTCTTGTAACTTCCTGACTGCCCAGAGCTCTCTGGATCCTCCGAAAAGTCTCCTTTCCATCACGTCTGACACTTGGCTGTGGGTTGCTTCCTGCTGCAAGCAAGGTTCCTATTCTTTTCAGGGTCTCACAAACCTCTCACAGCAACATCTCTGTTTCTGTATCTCTTGCAACATGCCTCAACCTGGCCACTCAGGATAAGTGATTCCCCTCTTTCCCAATGCATCAACAAAGCAGCATAAACCCACCATTCGTCCTCTTTGACTCTTTAACAGAACAATCTGCAGTATTTATATAGCAAGGGATAAGAAACCATCTGTACTTCAAGACACCCTTGTAGAAGTGAATGGCCCTGTAAGTAACCATGGTTCTTGTGTGTCTTTTCTGCCTTCTAGCCATGCCTTTGGCAGTGTGGTTGGCAGAGGGGATCCAGCAGTCCATTTCAGAGCTGCCAGGTCTTTCAACAGGGAAGGTCCAGAGCTCATTGAAGCAACATGTAAGTAAAATGATGCGAGTGACTCTGCTTGAGAAGCTGTGTTCATGCATATACTATATTCTCTCTTTGTTTTCCCTGACACTGATGGTTTGGACCAAGAACATGTGATCAATTTACAAGGAGGTTTAGACAGTGTGGGTGGCAGAGGTGAAAGGCCAGAATTGCTGTTGCCATACCAATTACAGAGCACTTGCTAATTACAGATACAGTCATTGGGTATATTAGTGGGAGGCATAAATTCACCACTCCCCTGCCCCAGTTTCACACTACTGTGACTCCTTCTACTGTAATATTATGCAACAGTGAGATAAATATGGCTCAACAATAACAGCATTCTTTAAACTCAGTGCTGAGCTGTGCTACAAGCATGAACCAATTAATCAGTCTTGGAACATCAGGAATTCATAACTTCTCAAACAGGAGATCGAATCCCAGGAATGGTCAGAGTTAAGACGATCCATTTCTGTCTCTATGTTCAGTAATGCCGTGACTCTCTGTAGCTGTGTTGCATGGCTGGGTTACAATGGTGAAATTTGCTTCTCTGGGTTTAGAGGCCCCTCCATTAAATCTAGTGACCATAAACTGTTGGACATTGTGTTATCCTCTCAGCCAGGTACTGTGAGACTTGTACTTAAAATAGTCTGAGAGACAATCATTGAAAACTGGTGCAGCTCCATCGCCTTAAATGAAGCAGTGTGAACCGGTGTCTATCAATGTCCTTTCTCACTGGATTTTGTCTTCTCAGGGTTATTTACAGTACTTCTGTATTCCTGTTGCTCTTGGTGTGTTCAAGGATGGTGTTATCACAACATTCCCTTTTCAGTACTGTTGGTGAGGCTAGAGGACATGGAAGGGAGCTCTGTCTTTTTCAGGTTTTCATGCTTACAGTGTAGGAATCAGATTGGAGATGTAGATTAGAACAGGCGACTCTTGATGTTGTGAGAGAACATTCAAGTATCCCTTATTTGACTCTTCCTTTGTTTTTTTCCAGTGGAGAGTGTAGGGATCAGTGATGAGCTGAAGACAAAACTCAAAGATGTTCTAATCCAGGAACAGCAGTTCACCTTGGGAAGAATGTTGGGCAAGGGTAAGAACCAAAACTGAGTAAGTCTTCACGTTGAAAGTCCCACGTGTGTTACCTTTACTGTTGAATAGGGAGAAGCAATTATAAGCAGCCTGTTTTCTCTCTCTCTGTTTGTAGATGTCAATTTAAATGGAACTTTCCCTTCCACAGAGATAAAACATTTCAGAGGTTTAGCGTAACTAAGAGGATATTGGCTAAGCCATTCCTATAATACAGCTCTATGGAGTCATGAACTGTAGTCTGTGCTCAGCTTTCTAAAGTACTATTGATTCACTGGTATGTGAATCTCAGAGATTTAAACAAAGGAATATTCAATTAAACTTCTGCTCTTTCTACTAACAAAGTGGTGCTACAGAATTCCTTCCACTTAAGTAAGCATGCATCAAGTATTAAACGGGCTGAGACAATACAAAGACAGAGGTGATCTACCTCAAACACTCCAACCCCTCATAAAGTATGTTGATTCAGATATTCTCAATGTCTGGGGTAGTTTGACTGTAGATTTTAGTTTGGGCTCTTAGAGAGGCCCCATTGGAACATTTACCTTCATTAGTTGAGGTCCTTAAGAGCTCTTCTGACTGTGGATGTCCATCTGGATGTCCTACACAGGTGCTTCATCCATTTCTTTGAGGTTTTCAGCTCAGGAGGGATGAGCAGAGTAAAGGTGAGATGCTTCTCATTTAGCTGTAGCTAAAAGATTTGCTGAGAAACTGTGTGTGAAAAGATAGGTTTGAATTTAGATTTCCCAAATGGCAGGCAGGCCAGTGTGCTAACTGTTGAATCATCCTCCCCTGTTTCTCAGTCTGAAGGCAATCTCTGGAAATAAGTGAAAACATGTAATGGTGAAGCCAGTAACTGAGTTGGGAGCATAAGTCAGGGGTTATAAACAAAAGGAAGCTAAAGCATTTGGCTTCCTTCTTCTTTATAAGCAGTTTCATTGCAGTTTTCTTCGGCCCTTTCCCACTGAGAGCATTCTTTTGCTCCATCCCTCCTAGAACAAATGTGTTTCTTTCAGAGCAGGAAGATGACCTTCCTGCAGAAGTGGTCTCAGAGGGCTTAACAATGCTAAGTAATCAAACAGCTGTTTCATCTGTGTCAGCTTTTGGCCAGTTTCTGGGATCCTGCTTCAACCCTTATGGGTTCTGGGCTGTCCCAGTGACAGGTAACTGGAAATTGGCTGCAGTGAGGTCACTGAGGATGGCCTTGGTGGAAGGATGCAACTGGCAGGATCTGGTCTGTGTTGTCAGCCTTGTTCCCCCAACCCCATGCATAGCATGCAGGTTCTAATATAGTATAACTGCATTGCCTTGGGCTCTGCTGAACCTACAGCTGAGAAACAGCTCCATAATATGGAAGCAGCATAGAAGAGCCTTTGCTCCTTCCAATTTTCCTCTTTTGTGGTCAGATCACCTGCTCTTGGTTATTGTGAAATAGGCGTGTGGCATGCAGTAATGAAGGACACTGCTGAAAGGCTAATTGAAAGATAATGCTTTCAGGGTAAGTGTCCTGAGTGCTTCCTTCTTTTCAGTACTAGAATTCCTCATACTACTGCATTTTTGGTGGGGTAAGCAGTTACAAAATTAGGAAGAGCAAATCTAGCACTGTCCATCTGATACAGGATTGCCTTCTCTCCCTCTTGTTTTCCTCTGTTTTCTGGACTGCTAGCACAGTGACCTCTGTTTACTGGTAGTGATACCTGTTCTAGGTATACATAGGCTGAAAGCTTCTGGTTGGAGCTGCAAAATACAAAATGAAGCTGGTAGCTGCATTTCCTGTGGTTATTCAGCTTTGCCAATGACCCTTGGAGTGAACCTGCTGTGAATTGTACTTTCTTTACAAGAAGCTGTTTCCTCATTGGCTGCTCTGGTCACTTCACAGGGGAGTTTGGGTCAGTTCGAGAAGCACTACTGAAGCTAGATGATGGCTCTTTCCAGAAAGTGGCAGTGAAGATGCTGAAAGGTAAGTGGGAGCATAGCTACCTGAAGTACTTAAGAGAAGAGAGCTTGGAACGATTAAATGCTATCTGTCCTATTCTACCAGGAAACATCCCTCAATGCTCTTTACTCTTCTCTGAGCTTCCCACTCAACCACTCTACCCATGTTGTCTCCTATCCCTGTCATGTCAGTCAGCAGAAGCTTTTCAGAGAAGGACCAGCTTTAGTTGCTTGTATGACACCTAGCATGCGGTGAGTGCAACCAAAACCAAGTCATAGCTACAGCTTCTGTGCATAGAGAATGTTGTTCAGTTGCTTGATTCAACACAGCACTACATCACATGGCATAGACAGCTCAGAGAGGTCTGCTTTGCCCCAGTAATTCAGCAGTGAAAGACAGCGTTCCTCCAAGCATATATCCTAGAATAAACAGGAAAGTGTTTGGGCTGAATGCAGA